>WUAM01000131.1:1243045-1263293 GCA_024336885.1 Actenoides hombroni
CTCGGCAGCGTCTCGGCCTCTCGGGCCCGAGCTGCCGGCTCCCTGCGGGTGTCTCGGCTCCTCCTCCGGCTGCCCCCGCTCCGGGAACCGCCCCCGCCACGGCCGCCTCAGACCAGCGCACAGCCACAGAGCTCACACCGGCCGCTCCTTCGCGGTCTGGGGGTAACTAGCAGATAAAATGTTTGCACACGTGTTTGTGTTGTGAGAGGAGGAGGGAAAGTGCAGGGAGTCAACATTGTAAAGAATCAAATTGAATAATTAGAAGCAACGGTAGAAAAACAAAGTGGATTTTTTTTTATTTTATATATATCCTTGCCTATAGCACCTCCCTGGTGCTAAAGCACCGTTATAATCCTTCACTATAGGCCAAAGTTAGTATAGTACAATAAGGCTTCTCTGAAAGTTTACTATCTTTCTAAAGGGTCACCTTCTTAGAGTCATTCTGTGATTCTCTCAAGCGTGAAAACTACAGAACATAAAGGCTATAATATAAAGGTAATACTGTAGAAGGAAAAGTACAGAATGGTCTTTTAAAGTAGTCTGGTTACACTAGAATCACTGAACTAAAGAAAGACTTTTATTCAGGAATGAGCTGATACATAGATTCTTAACTAAAATTTTGCTATACTGTGCTCTGTGAGGAATTTTCTATTGCTTATTCTCTAGGAGTTTGAATATCAGTATTTCATTAACTAGCTTTTGTAAGCAGGCACTGTCTTCCAATGTTAGTGTAATTTAGTTCGGGGGGAAGCACAAATACGAAATTCAAATGGACTTTTTAATTCTCACTTATTAAACACTCCTAAATGATGTAATACACTTACCCTAATATGAAAAAGATAAGACACTTTTAAAAAGAGCTACCTATTTTTATTGAAATCAACATATAATTTCTGCTTTCCTGAAGGAATGCATGACTATGGAGAACACAACGAAAATTAATGCAATAACAACCTGGTAATGCATTCAGAAGGAAAGCTAAAAGCAGAATAATCCTGTGAAACCCTAGTTCTCTAGAGATGAAAGCTTTTTCTTCAAAGTGGGAGTAATACGGCAGCAAACCCAAAACATTTTTGTCTTCAGATTGCTAAAGAATCACATATCTACAGATAGATGTTGGTAATAAAATAAGTACTTATATATGCACAGCACTGAGAATTCAAGTTGGAATAGAGAAATTAATAGAGTAAAGCTTTGGTGAGTTGAATCAACCTGAAGGGACATCCATTTGAGTAAATCTGGGTAAACAGTTTTTACTCAGAAACTGAGCCAAAAGTTAAAGGGAAGTGCAAAGGAATCAGAATAAGATAATTAGGCTTTCATGTCTGGGTCAGCAGATGACAAACAATTGCTTATTGAAAAGTAAAGGGGAACTGACATAACCATGAAACCAACAGATATAGTGAGTTCACCTAAAGGTTCTTTGGGATGGAGTTAGAAAAGCAACACGAGATTCTGAATAGGAACACAGGTTGTCTGATGCTTCAGGTTTTTAGTAAGATGAATGCATTGGGTGGCCTCGAGGTGGAATGCTAATGGAGAAGTTCAGAAAAAAGTTAGTAAACATGAGTTCTAATTCTTCATAAAGCTCATGTAATCTCCAAACTGCAGATTCAAAAATTCAGCCCTTGTAGTCTTCTGCCAGTTTATGTGCATTGATAAGGATCTTGAGTGGTGATTGCAATTAAAGGAGAAACAGAGAGGCAGAAATAGGAATTTCCTTTTTTTGCTGTATTCTTAAATTGATTCCAGTGCCTCCATTTGGCATTTTTCCTCCAAATCAAAACATGCAGGCGTGAAGGATCAACACCTTATTTTCAAATAGTATAAAAAGCTTACGTGATGTCCTCAAATGACTCAAAATTGCAATGGAAAAGTAATGGCCTCCATTTCCTTCTGCGGACTGCTGAGCCATGTAACTAACTCAGCCTGTGAAAAAGGCTGTGATACTGGTTTTTTGAGGGCAAGTAGCAAACGATTTGATTTCTTAGTTGATGCAGTGAAGGCAAAGAAATACTTAGCAGAATTTATTAAATTTTCCTATCTGGGACAAAGTATTCTTGTTTCCAGTGTCTAAGCAATAGATTATGATAAATGCGTCTGAAAAACATTACGGAAGGTGAAGGAAAAAACTCTTCATTTAATTCAAGTGACTATGTTTATGTATTAATGAAAACCACAAGTTAAAGTAGCAGTCAAAGTTGTGTATCAAGTTGCTGATTTACAAGCAGTAATCACTGGAGATATAAGGCACTTCTTCCTCGCCTATCCTGGAAATCTCAGCCAAACCTGTTTATTTCTGCCATCACAAAACTGAAGTGACCATTGTTTAGAACTATGCAATTTTAAATTTTTCTTGAATGGAAAATGAGTATTAAATTTTACCTTTAAGAAAAAAGAAATTACAAAAGTTAGGAGCAAAATATAGGGAAAATCTAATTTAGAATTGAGGTTAATTCAGTGATTTTGAAAGGAGGATAGACTTATTAAAATATCTGAATAAAAATTGAGTGGTTTAATGTAATTTTTTTTGAGAGTGGGAAAGAAAGAAAACCCTAGTGCACTAGGTATGTCAAATCTGTCAGCAAAGTGAGATCATACAAATCCTTTCCCAACGGTGATATAGATGTGCTACTGCAGGGGCTATACTAATATGGAATAATAATTTAAAAATTATATATAAAAAATAGCTATAGAAATTCGAGGATAAAATTGCTCTAATGTGACATTCCAATTAAAAACTTCCTTTTTAATGGAAAAGTACTTCTTGTAGTCCTTGTAAGTGGGCATGAGAGGAGGTTTCATCCTTTCCCTAGTGAGGTTCCAATTGCCAAACTATTTACAGTTTGGTAGAAAGGATGGTTATATATTCTGCCATTTCAACACTTAGAGTGCCTTTTCATATAGCCTGAAGTTATGCATATAACCTTAGAAAGCAAACTATGCTTTATCTCCTCACTTGTTTTCTCTTGCTTTCCACTATGGGGAAGGTGCAGAAAAACTGGCCAAATTGCTTGTTTATTTAGTGGATCTAACACACTTCTAATTTGAGTAACAGAGCTGAGTCATGGTTCACATAACTGATTAGCTCTATTTCTCTCTTTGTTATTTACAACTCAGGAAAAAGAAGCCCACATGATGTTATTTCAAATGATGCTGATACTAAAGATCAGAAAGCTGATCAGTGGATCAGTGGGACCTCAGCAGTGGAAATATCTTTAGTTGGAAAATTAAACTAAGAGATTATAGCTGTCACCGAAACAGGCTCATTAAAGTATTCTTATTAAATGTCTCTACAGGACTGAGGAACTAATAGATTAGCTAACTCAAACCCAGTAAATTCTGAATTGTTTCTCCCACTCCAACAAAAAGCAAAGATCCTGCATATTTACTTATCTGTCCACTACTAATTGTGTGTCAATTACAGAACAAAATTCGAGCATGGAAACGTTACTCTAAGGCTTGCTCAGCCTCAGGCAAGCTATTTGATGAGCCACTGCACATGTAGCTACAGTTTATTAAAGACAGGGTAAGTATGTGGAGATGGAGGAATGCAATATGCTGTCAGGTGATGCCCAGAAATATATCCTAGTGTTTTGCTTCAGAATAACAATGCAATGAAATATAAATAAGTCAGGGTATACTGTCTCATTGCAGAGTTTACCTAGAAAATGTGTCTGAAATCAGTTTCACAAATATGTTGTAGATTTGCAGAGCGGCACAAAAGCTCCTGAGTTTAGGAGACTCTGCTGAGACAGTTGAAAAGAAGCAGTGTCAAGTTATTACATTTCTCTCCATTTCTTCCCTGAATTCATAAACCCAGGGCCAAAAATATTAAATAAATAAATTAAAAAAAGATACAACATAATACAAAAGAGTTCTGGACATGAAAGATTCCTTTTAGGAAGGTAATGGGCCAGTCAGGGAAAGACTGCATCTAGCTGGTGAGATACTCTTCTGAGCTGCTGCATGTGTGGGAAAAACCACATCAGGCATTGGGTAAGTGTCTGCTTTTAAAATCTTTCACGGTTTTCACTGTTGGTGCCATTTTTAATGAGAGTCTCTTGTATTGTGTCAGGAGAAGAAAAGAGGAGAGCTTTCATGCTGTTCAGGATGAGCTATAAATGAATCAGTACTACAAATAAAGCTATATAGCTTAAAGGTTTTGGTACAGGTTCTGTGTGCATCATACAGGAGGTGTCAGTTGGGGAGGGACTCTTGACTATACACAGGCTCCTGACAGTATTGAACAAGCAATGGCAAGGCTGCTATTAGTTGTACTGCACTGCAGCACATAGCTGGCTTTACTTCTGGCTTCTGGGACTGAAGCACTGCAGGTAGAACAACTGCATATGCAAAATAACCACTATAGAGAAGAACAAGCATCCTTTAGTGCTGTTATGTGTTGTTTTCCAAATTAGGCTAACCTTTACAGATCTCTAGCGTTTTAATGACTGGCATTAAGAGCATTACTAAAGGTCCTTTTGCAATCTTTTGAATGTTAGGAGTAAAAAAAGAGGAAAAGTTTAAATATGACCTTAAAAACAGAACGTCCTGCTCACATGCCAGAGGTCAATGATCTGTGTGAATGACTACTCTCCAGTTTCTCCACAGAAAGTAGAGTGGTGCACATTATGGGGAGCCTTGGTGGGTAGCTGGGTGTCATGCTCTTGGTTACAGAGGTTATCAGTCTGTTACTTATTTGCACCCAATGGATATTATTAACAGTCCTTTACCACAAAAAGCAGACACATGTTATCAAAATGATCCAAGTACAGTGGAGGTACAGAGGTGTCTAAATCAATCTGTGCAGTTATGCTGCAATGCGCTGCAGACCATGACACAAGTACTGCCAGGAATGTGTAAGGTAGCCAACACCAAATGAGCTGACTGCTCCTCCAAAGAGCATTGCACACAGTGAAATGGAGTGCTAAATAAAACAGTTGAGATATAGACTTGTCATGCATGCAAAGTATGTGGTCACAGTGACCAAAAGTCAGTCAGGTGTGCCTAAATCCCAGGACTCTGCTCAGAAATCCTGGATGCTGTTCTGACACAGGGATTAGCAAACAAAAGGCATCAGAGAAGTCAAAAGTTCAGAAGTGCATTTCCACATAGCTCTATAGTGCTTGTCTGTATGTTTAATTTGTTTCCTTTCATTAGTGCAGCTTTTTTTCCAAAGAAATTATAAATTAATACTGAAGGTCATAGAAACTATTTTGATCTAAGATATCCTTTGGTTCACTTGTATTCTACAAAGGCTGCTAGCTCCTTTGTTCTCCTTATTGCTTATTCTGACATAGGTGAAAACAGTCATATTTTCTTTTTATTCTGACCAGGCCAGATTGTCACAGCATTGTTAAGGAGAAAAATACATTAAACAACAAGAGATATTTGGTTTCAGCACCACTGTAGCAAAAAAACATGATAGCAATATTGTTCATTTTAAAAACAGTTCATCTTTAAAAGGCGTATACAGGACATGGCCTTTCCCAAATGCATGGTTTTGCATGTAGATTTCATTTATTTCCTTAAACACTTGGTAACGTTTTGTTTATGAGATTTCTTAGAACTTCACTATAAGACAATTAAAACATCTGAATGAAAAACAGCAGGATGACATGCTGGCTGCTTTTCTCCAAGTTGCTCTGCCTCCTTTTTTCTTTACTCCACTGACCAGTGCTGCAGATTGAGGAGACTGGAAGGAGGGACAGACTGAAGTTAAAAAAAATTATAACTAGCAGTAGACATTGGCATACATAAACAGAAATTGATTTGAAGAGATTTTAATTAAAAATTTAAGTTGAGTCAAGCCTGTTTACGGTCCTGTAAAAGCATAAACAGAACTGTTGTCAACTCTTACTTTCAACTCTGTGTCTGCTTTCTTTGGTCTAGAATTATTTACATGCTATATTTCACAGACTGAAACCTCTTTTTCAATTCTTTGCATGTACTTTATTTTCTTGCTTCCAGTACTTCAACGTTTTTATTGGTACATTTAATAGTTACAAATTTTTAAATGAACGCTTTCCAAGTGTCTATTATAAGCATTCTCATTTTATCAAATGAGCACAGTTTGAGGGCAGTTCATACTTCCACAGACTTGTGAAGGTGATCAGGATCAATGGGAAAATCTGTGTTAGTTTCTTTAGCTCTTCTTCTATATGAACATATTTTACTGCAGGATGTTTCTGGCAGTTAGTGCTGTCTGTACTACTAGCACAAGTAAATTTTAACTTGCCCTTGGCTTTCTTATATGAAGGCTATTCAGGCTTTTCCAGATCCAGTCTAATCATCTTGGTTTGTATAACAAGATGGATTTAAAACTTCATTATTTAACAAAAAGTTACCTGCTTATCTTTATTCAGCAACATGGACATAAAACGAAAGCAGATGGAGCTTATTTCAAACATGTCCAATAGCCAGATCACTGTCAATTGCCAAAGTGAGTTTTACAAAAGCCCGGAGAGGCTATGAACTGTCATGAAAGGCTGCCTAGGCTAGAGGTAAGAGTGGACAAGCATCCATGACTGCAGTGCAAAATCATAGCTTTCTGAGTTTTACTTCTATTAGCTATCCCCAATTTCTTAAACAAGTGTTTCATTTTGTATGACCTGCAGTGCTTTCTATGAAAAGAACCGATTATAGGCCTAGTTTAAGCTTTTAAGCTTTTAATTGCCAATAAACAACTCTTGGCTCATTTGACTTTTTGCCACATTAGCAGACTTTGGTTTACATCGAAGTTTCACTTGAGCTTACCATTGATTCACAACTGCTGTCAGCAGGGTCATTTTTGATATAGTGGCTCCAAAGAAATAACTTAGGGGGTTGACAAGCAAGACTTCTGAAGAGGTGCACCAAGATAATGATCCAAAAGGGTTACAGTGCCACTGAGGTCTACAGACCTGGACAGCTTGAGGAGGCGATTTCACATCCACAGGTGGTAGGTTGGTTATCTTTAGATTTATCGCAGGAGGCTACCAGAGATGCCTGGTGACATCACTGAAATTCAGGCACAGTCAAAAGTTTTGTGTAACTTTTATATTGCAAAGAAATAACCATGGAAAAATACCAGTGTCCATCAGTCCAGCAAGCAGGGAAAAGGTCAGAAAATGATTCATTTTCTCACCAGACCCAAGGACGAGCCTCAGGTGACGATTTTACTCACAATAACAGAAGGACAGTATTTTCTAATCTGTGTAATCAAGAATCTAATCCTTTCTCTTTGCTAGTATAAAGTATGAGGATTTTCACTGTAAGCTTGTGTAAATGTATAAAACAGACTAAAATAAAACTGACAGGCAGAAAGCATTCTTTGTTTTCCCAACACTACAACATGAAAACCCTCAAAGACCGGCAACTCAAAACAAATTAGAGGCTCTCAAATGTTGTTCTGTCTCTCCATAAAGGGACAAGAATCATTTTGAAATAGAAGTTCATGAATAATTCTGATGTCCAGCTCAACTATCTACTCATCACTTGGTCAAAATCTCAAAAAGTAAGCACTACTGTTTCTTCAGAAGAAACATACCCTGCTCTTTTACTAACATTTAAAATACCATTAAAATATTAGTTGTTAAAATATTAACTTGTAAATTTTGGAGCTTATTTAGGTACCACCTAAAGGACTGTCCATTGGTGCTCATGTGCACGAACATGCTAGCTGTGTAAACAGAAGCATGGCTAAAAACACTGTTTCTCCTCTTCTTAAGTATTGAGACCACATTTGTGCACCTCATCTGATGGAGCCCAGTGCTCCAAACACATTCATGAAATATGTATTTTGGGATACAGATTCCACCTTTCAGATCTTTCTGAACCATAGTGTGACCCCTTATCTTTTTATTCTGTTGGTCCTTCACTAAAATCTTGGGATTCCCACTGAATGAATAGGACAGAATGGGTTACTGAGGTCTGTTGACATAGTTGCAGACAGACTTTTCTTCCAAAATGTGGGAGCAGAGGAGCAGATGTGTTGAGAAGGGACATATACCATATTCATGGATGACTTGTTTGGTGGCTCCATCTTGCAGTGTTAGAAGCTATTTTTGGTAATATGCCCCCCCCTCACTCTACACTGGTAAGACCTCCTAGTCCAAGTGAGTTTTTGCTAGGGTTAGTGCATCAGGTTTAGTAACATCTGCCCAAACAACAGAAGCTTGAAACTATTGAGACAGAGAGGAAGGATTTTCCAGCTATTAGTCTTTTGAACCACATATTTATTTACTCTGTAGAGTTCAACCTAAGATACACATTTAGATTGTGCTGGGGTGGGTGAAGATGAAGAAGGACAGGGTTTAGAGTACTGATTTCATTATTTTGGTTTTTTATTTAACTGAAAGAGTGACTTGATACTTAAGGAAATTAAAATATTAGTCAGGAATGACTGCTATTTATGATTTTAGGGAGCTGAGGTGCTAATTTATGCTACTGTCACTGCCTATAAATTTGCTTTCTGTTCATAAAAATGGCTATGAAAGTCCTTCTTCTGTATCCTTCCTCCATGAAATTATGGAGAGTGACTGTCATCTTCCTAAAATCCAGTCTCCCATTGGCACTACCCTCCCCAGGTAGGTACTAGTCATATACCTGCCAACAAAGTCTGCTTTGGGCCCTCAACCTGTCTTTCTCTCCATCATCCACTGTGGCCATGCACCATAAAGGGATCTCTGAAGAGACACAGGGAGCAGCTTACCTCCTAGGCCCCCAAAATGCTTCCTTGTCTTTATCACAATATTGAAAGGACGGTCACAAATTTGAATATTTATGCCAGGAAGTCGTCCAGTCTGCTGTGGCAAAATGCAAAGATATCCCTTTCTGCTCTGAATAGGCAGAACACAAGCAAAGAGCGGTGGGCTGCTCCTGACAGATCTGTCCTGCCCTTCACCAGCCTGCTTCACAGGAGCTGTGAAGATGATCCTTGAACTAGTTTCATACAGTGGGGCTGGGAAATAACATGGATGCGTTCCTAACATGAAGATAGTAAGTAACATCAGTTTTACTGATTTCATCAGTTTTTATTATATACCCACAGTAAAAGTCCTAAAGAATATCTGAGAAGCTACTTGCCTTTCTGGCAAGTTGTATTTCAGCAATAAACATAGATAGATCTTTCTTCAACTCGTCATGCTCTTGGGAAGCGAGGTCATGTCTGAGGCCATTAGCAGGCATCCTGCAGTCTTAATCCATAAGTGTTTGCCATGGGAGACTGAAATAAAGATCATACTAATTCTTATGTCTTTAAAAAGGGCTGTAACTTTTGTATCATCTTAAGTCATGTTCATTTCAGCTCAGAAATCGTAAGTTTGCATAGTCCTTCTTTGGATTTCTCACTAGGTTTTGCAGTATTTATCCAGTGCTCGTGTTTCAAGCTGAGTTTTGTTCTGAGGCTTAAGTATTACCTGCCATAAGAATACTGGAGTCGCAGGACTGGTTCTAGCAAACATGAGCAGTAGTGCTATAGTATTGTATGAGACACTTTTATCACTTTCATAGTTTTACAAAAAGCAGGTGTTCTTTTCCTTATGCTTTTCAGATGCAGAAAGAAAATAACAAAAGCAAAAATTTCTTTTGCCTGGGACAAATGCTAGGCAGTGACATCAACTTACTCTTAAGCCAGAGTAAGAGGGCTGCACCCTTGGAAATCCATACATAATCTCTTTACCATTACATTTCAAGTAGTAATTTTTTTTTTAAATAGTGACTTTCTAATGAGAAGCAGCATGTAGCATTGTTAAGCTTGATTAGGCAAATTTAATTGGCAATAGTTAATGTATTTGTGCAAACGACAAACACTCAGCTTAAACATCGTTCTTAATCTTTCGGTAATTTAGCATAATTTAACTAACCATGAAGTCTTTAACTTTTAATGGGCTATATTTCAAGTAACCTCCTCTTTTTTTTCTTCATCTGTTTCTTAAAAATTGTATGCTTCTGTTTCTGACAACTGTAATCCCCAGTTTTCATTTCTTGAGTAGATATGGTTATAGCCCTTTCCCATACCCTGATGGTTTAGTTTCCATCCCATATACCCTGCTATAAAGCTCATCTTTTATGACTATCCAGCATTCTCTAGTTTAGAGTTTTACTATTCTGGATTACAAACCTCCAGATGTAATTAGTTTCGCAGCACACCAACAGTGCTTGCCCTGATATTTATCTCCTTCGTCTCTGTGTTCTTTAAACTGCTGCATTCACATACCTCCTTCCACTGTAGGAGTCTGAAAGAACATCATAATCAGAACAGAACCTTATACCACAGAGCTACATCAGTATAACAGATTTGATTGAGGAGTATTTTAACATTTCTAATCATCGCTTTCCCACCAGGAACTTACCTTTTACCTTTTTCATAAACTCATTCTGCTTCATTCCCAGTTTGGTAGTCCTTAGTATGGAGGTGACAATTCAGCAGGACACTCAACATTTAAATAGTCAGCTACAAGCATCTACCAAACAACAATCCTCCTTGCTTGTTATTTCATGCTTCTGTCCTAGCTGTTAGAGCACATATCAATACATGTCTACTCTGGCACCTCAATTCTAGTTATTATTTCCTCTCAACAAATACCAATTACTTTTGTTCTGTTCATGGTTCTATTTTTATCTTATAGGCTCGTGTTAATTCTCACTTAATGGTTAAAGGTGCCTAAATGCCTTCTGATGTCTGTAATTTCATTTCCTATTGTATTTTATCAAATGAACACTTCAGTCAATCAACTTAAACCTCACATTGTTTGAAGTGTGCAGTACGGATGCTAAAGAACAAACAGCTGTTTGAAAAAAGGGACCTTGCTTCAGCTTATTCTGTATCTTTCAGCCCTAATCACATCCTAATTGAAACCAAATTAAAACCTACAGAATTTTGCTTCATTGCTATTGAATGCTATGTCCATGCCTATGGCTTTTTAAAGTACGTCTCTAGCATTTGCAAGTAAACAAGCCAAATTTGATTGTTGTAAGGAGCTGAAGGTGTCGGTTACCTAGATTTGTCCCCTGCCCTCAAAACAGAGCACAAGCATGACTTTGCTAAAGGGTAAAAGTCCTCTAAATTTCCAGTGTTAGAAAGACCACCATGTTTGTTAGTTTGCTTTTTCTTTTGCAATTAAATAAGGAATAAGCAGTACCAATGTACATTTACTGATCAGAGTGACACTCAGGTTACTAGATGATCTATCATTACTGATATGTTTTCCATGTTCCCATTATTTTCAACCTGCTTCTTGAAAACCATGGGAAAAAAATATGTTTTACAGTTCATCATGAAAAAAAAACCCCGACCAACAAACCAAGCATCAAATTCAGCTTATGCTGTCATATACACAGTTTATGCTATCATATGCACAGGACAGAAAACATTCCTATTCTCTCTTCTCATCTGTTTTCTCTTGTGTTATATTTTTAAAGGTACCTGCACATTAGAGACATACAATCCTATTATTTCTACAAGGTTTCATTAGTATATGAAATAAAACTCACAGATATTACGCTGGTCATTCCTGTCCTTGTGTAAATGAGCAACCTTTTGAAGCAAGAGTGCATAAGTTTTTTTAAATGAGTTTGAAGAAGTCTCCTAACTGAAATATACAGTGTCATTATTGCTTCATTCTCTACAAGAAACACCACTAGCAAATTCTAGAATTGTCTATAATAACTTTTGCAACAGACAGAGTTTTTTCCTTTTATGCCATAATAGACTGAGACTACCAGCTTACAATATTGCTTATCATGCACGTACAAGGCCTTGCCTTTTGTACTGTGAATTTTATTCCATTTTTACTATATGAATTTTGTGCAAAATATTCCACTTCTGTTTTCTATTAAGAATTCCTTCAAGCTTTGTCTTAGTGCATTTCATCAGCATGATCTTAGTCGTTTTGCCAAATTCAATATATATATTTACTAAAAGTCCTATGACTGATCTTTGCAAAGCTTAGTTAGCTCCCTCTGACATTTCTAACACTGTCCATTTTTTTCTCATCAGTAAGGATTACCTATTTTGTACTTCTTCTACTAATTTCTGTCTTTGCCTGCCCTGCACCTTTTTGATTTCTTTGATTTGCCTTCTTGCATCCTGGTAACTGCCCTACGCCTGCAATAACCCATGTTCACTCCTTTGTTAACACATAACAAAAATGGTTCGAAATAAATTTTCTTTCATAGATGCAGCTTCCTCACCTAATTTCTTACTGAGCTTGGAAAAACAATATGTTATTTGATAAGATTTTGGGGTTTTAACCTTTACTCTTACTTTAGAAAGAATTGCAGACTTGTCTTTTGATAACAGCACTCAGATTTATGGCAGAAGAAGAATTTATGGCAGAAAAATATTTATATATCATATTCTTTTCATACCAGACTTCACAAAAAAAAGTGCTTCATTTATGGTCTTTGATGCCTGTGAAGGAAAATCTCCATGCAACTCAGCAACATCAAGGCACTGTAAAAAAACAAATCCTCTAAGTGACCTACATGTTTCCTAAGAGAAATAATGAACATCCAGTGAGTCCTTTTCAAATAGACCAAGAAACTATTTTGTGTCTTGTTTAGAGAGTTAGTAGGAGCTCAATAGATCAGTTCAAAACTTCTGATGTGGTTCACTATTTCAGTCTTTAAAAAAACGTATCCAGGGAAAAAAACTTACTTTACTTTCCTGCGTAGTGTCATTACATTGTCTATTGCCTGACACTTCAGTGCTTTCCATAGTCCAAGGCTATATGAAGGTCACTGCCAGGCTAGTCTTCCATTTGCTTCCTTCTTCCTATCTGTAGCTAAGCACTAACATACAAACCCTTATTTTAAGCTACAAAACCAGTTTAAAGCATGAAGCTGCTGCTTCTAAAGAGCTGTTAATTCTGTCAATCCATTACATTTCATACCTTGTCAAAAGCAAGTGATGCTTAGTCAGTCGAAATATTTAAGTGTATATGTTAGTGTATACTTTTGAATTCTGCATTGTCTTTAAAAAACTGATATCAGTTGCTTTTCTGATATCAAATAGTTGGCTATTAACAAGCATATTTTCCTTATTTCAGTTTCTTGCTTAATCCCACACTGCAGCATGAATTACTTCGACTGTTTTCACTAATGGAGTTTTGTGTACAACTGGTGTTTTTTATAACATCAACTCTAGGTATCCCTTATACAAATAGACCTTACCCACATGATGTAGACACTTGTTCAGCAAAACAGTATTCTGAACAAGTTAACTATTGAAGCATCACATAGAAATCAAATGAGTGATTCTCATTGAATGAGAATTGTCACATTTTCCTTAAAATAAAGGGAAAAGGAGGAAAGATTATCATAAAAATTTATTTGGACTCCAAAAATTGGATACCGTTTTAGCATATCATGTTGTGGCTGGTAACCTCCTTTTCAAACTTTACTTTTCTGTCCCTTTGTGGCCTCCAAGGTTAATGAAAAGTAGCCTGCCTGTAAGCAACAAAGTGTCAGAGCTGACTGGGTGACCTTCATCTGGCAGCCCTGCCACCTTTTCTGTAGGCTTCAACTCCTTCATCTGAGGATGACAGCAGGCTCAGGACCCTGAAGGCTATATAGACTCTTCTTCACTCTTCCAGACCAGAAGAACTGGGGGTCTCGCACCAGCAACCTTGTGCCATTGATGGCCACCCAGTAGTAAAGGGCTCACCTCTCTCCTCCTGACATAGTTTGCAGGTGTGACTCCCTTATCACCCTGACTACTACAATAGGAAAACACCACTGATGCCCTCTGACAGGTTCCTCCACACTCCCTGGTATGTCATATTCATCTGTGTACTTTGTGTATAAATATTATAGTTTATGGGTTAAATATCTTACTGTGTATCATGCAGCCTCTGTGTGTGATAAAACACAGAAGGTTTGCATTTCTACTTCTTTTGTCATTCCCACTCCCAGGACGACCCTCCTATTCATTCTCACTTTTCTCAGTTTACAATGTGTCCTGGAAAACCTGTTCAGCTAGTTTTTCAGTTTCTTGTACTCATTAACTTTTCTGTTACTAAGCCAGGATCAGGAAAGTCCAGCAGCAGTATTCTGTCTGCTTGCTCACTAAACTTTGCAATAGGATCAATTACACTTGAATAAACTCAAGCATAATGGTGGAATATGTATTGTTTGGTGGTCTGGCACTTGACCATGACTTCTTTTTGCATCAAGCTCTCTACAATCATATATGCTTTCCTAGAACAATTAATTTACTATTCAAATTGGAAGAAATTACTATATGTCTGCGAAACATAGATCTGTAGTTTTTAGTGGAGATCTTAATGTATTGTCTTGAAACTTGCCTAATTTTCTCTTTTGCCCCAGCCAACAGCTTTCATTCCAAGCATTAAATGACAATAATTGTCATACTCTGCCAATATGAACAATACAGGATCATTCCACAGCCAGCCTGACTCCTTGCTTTTTCCTTTTTTTCTGAGCACGTTTCTAACCAGGCCATGTTGCTTTCCAAGCCTGGGATGGACTTGGATCCATGCCATAGCACAGGGGTTCTGCCCAAGTGGCTAACAAGTGACACGGAAGACTGCAGCTAAATTTAGGATACTCCTGGACAAAGGTGCTCCTGTTATGCTTGAAGCATGAACACAAGTGATGTGATGTGCTTTCTGAGCTTCTTTGCGTCTGGATCCTGGCAGTCATGTTTTCCCAGAAGCCTGGGCTAACGCTTATACAAGAGGACCCTCAATTTAAATTCTCTCATCTCTTCCATTCCAATGTTTGTAAATTTGAACATTCCCCAAAACTACCTACCCCCATCAAGTAGTCAACCCTCATTAATTTTCTTTATAGCTTTCTTACCACCCTCTGAGTCATGTTATAGAAGTTGTTATTCATATGCAACAAAGTTTTTAACAAAGGATTTAGATTCAGTTTTTCTTAATAGCATAAAATCTAGAAACTTATATTTTTTTTTTCCCTGTAGAGCTTTTAGGGCTGTCAGAGTTAGCAGCTTTTAGGTGTGCATTGCTCCAGGTATGTCATTTGCATGAGTTAAAATTTGTCAATTTAACTTTGACAAAAATTCTTCTTTTGTTACCTGAAGTCTAAAATGTTTGCCCTCTCCTGCTCTATCCTGCTCTTTAAAATATGGTTAATTTGTTCACTTTTGTGTTAGTTATGTGCACAAAGCTCTATTTTTAACCTTTCCCAGAAATTGCCTACAAAAAGAGATCACATTGAATTTTCAGAGATCTATGGAGTGGGAGGGCAATGTATGTTAATCTTTCAATTTAACCTCTTTTACAGTGTGAGGACATTTTTCATGACATTTTGTTGGGCATTAATGTATACAATTTTTCTCCCTATGCAGTGGCAGCATTCTTTTTTTTTTTTTTTTCTCATTAAGTAACATAAAGGTAAATCATATGGTTCTTTTATCACTTCTAGAGAAGCAAGAATATAGAAGAAAAATCTAGTTTTTCATGTCATTTGTGGGAGGGGAAGACTAATTTTTTTCTGATATTTAGTTTGTGGTGAAATAGTGATTTGTAATTGAAATATTCTCTCAAAATATACTGGAAATACTTAGTTCTAAATATCTTCAACTCAAAAAAATCATAATGAACACAATAATTTCAAGTTTTAATTTGTTCAGACGTGCCCTGATTGGAGAAGTTAACAAAGAAAACATGAGGTATGTTAGCTTTACTAAAACAGGAACAGAAAGTTTTATTTACAAAATGTCTGCTATTTTTGTACTGACCACTCATTACAGAACAGCATTAGAATTTTTAATAAAGTTCGAATATATGCTGGCTCATTTGGTTAATCTTTAATATAGTGCTGTGCTAACTAGACCACAATATGCCTAACATGTTATGTTAATATCACAAGCTTTATCTCTGAAAATATTTTTTTCTTTATCCGCATGTCCATACTGCTGCAACTTACACTAAAGTGACACCTCTTTTTCTATAACCCAAAAATATTAGTACCTTCACACACCACCATTGTTTTTCTGTTTTCTAAAACATCAAAATCACTCAAAATATGAAACTTAATTTAGGTATCTTGGCATTCAGTATTGCTCCATCTTTGGTACCCACATAAAGACCCACTATATTTGTCATTATACTCTCTCTGGCTGTAGCTTCCTAGATTCAGTCCCTGACCAGATAACTGCAATCAGCAATGGTCCTCCGGTGCTGGACTGTGCAAGTTGTTCATCTCAAGGAGTGACCTTCTAGCTAGTAGAGTGATCCTCCACAACTATGCTTCTGACCTCACTTAGACTGACTTTTTAGTTTACAGTATCCTGCGCAAATGACTTTGATACATCACTTGTATTGTGCCACAAAGTACTTCCTTTGGATTGCTTTTTAAACACACTGCCTGATGACTTACTTGTCCTTTTCTTGTACTGAAGGTTTTAGACCACTAACCTAATAGCCGTACTGTGAAAACTAGCTTTTGACATATTCTAGAGGTTAAAATATCCTCAAAAGAAAGAGCATGTAATTATCTATTTTTTCCAAGACAAATGTAATAGTTACACTGCTAGGTGACAAACAAACAAACAAAATAAAACAAAAGAAAACCCCAACTACTTTTGGGGTGCTTCTCAGAGAAAAAAAAAGTTGTAACAATTGTCTCTAAGCTCATTTATGAAGTTGGACTACTGGACTTACTAGCATTTTCTTTTCCTCACTGTGGTATTATCTATTTACAGTCAGTCATTTTTCCTTTTTCAAAGTTGCTGATATGGTAGTTATCAACATGAAAAGATTCACTCATCTCTTGAAGCCATTGGTTTGGGATTTTACCAGCTCAAGTGCTTGCCACAAACTTGCTTTACTACTAAGAAATGCTAGTGCACTGTTTCTGAGTTTTCAACTCTCAAGGACAAGCTGTCATTTAAGGGCTGGTGAATCCTTTGCATGCTTCTTTGTGCCAGACCTAGAAAGTCCTGTGAGCAAAGGAAAGCTCAACTTCTACCTAACCAATGATCCTTTAAGTTATAGCAAAAGTGACTTTCATCACATCCAGGAGGATAGTTGCAACTCATCATAATTTAGCAGGGCTTGAATTTTCGTCTGAATATGTGAAAGTAATTCGAAGCTCTGTCTTATGTTAAGATGCAGTGTAACATTCAGTTTTCTATGCTTGTTTTATTGTGTGGATTTGAACAGATCTTAGGCAGCCACTATCTCTGTTCCCTTTGTGCCTCAGGGTTTATTAATCATGAACAATGGGTCACTGTCTCTGAGAATGAAGAGAGGCTAATGCTTCCTAAGTACATTATTGCCTATTCATTTGCCCCTAAAATTGTTTGGCTGAATTTCATCTGTTCTTCCATCTGTGAAATCATCATTTAGCTGAATGGTGATTATGCAGAGTTGCTTTTCAATTCTTCATTACTGTTTAATAGCTGTGCTGTCTTTAAAAGATTGCCTTATTTATACTATAGCTCAAATACTTGAATCAACTCTGGCTTCTTTTATGATGAACCCTCTCCTTTTCCCATCACTGAGTTGCACTGGTGGGAGCTCCAGAGTAGCTCTAGTACTGGAAAGCTCTGGAGGTTTGTATTTTCTCCCTGTATTCAGACCTTAAATGAACAAGTTTAAGCTTCTCTCTCTACACCAAAACCATAAGTGATTCTGAGCTAGGGTTGAGCAGAGTTCTAAGTGACAATTATATTTTACATAATTTCTGCATAATTTATCCATTATCCCATTTCTTCTTATTCACAGTGACCTTCTCTGACCATAGAAAACCTTAGATAAAATTAAATGAACATGAACTTCTATGTAGTACTATCTTTTAATACTTGCAGAATTACCAAGACCACACTGTGAAGTTTATTTCTTTCCTAGCTATATTAAAACCTCATCTGCACAGAATATTTTATTATGTTCATACTTGGGGTGTATCAATGTATTACCATGCTTTTGTCTTCTGTTGAAGCTAGTTTAAATTTGTAGTGTCTTTTGTTGCTGAAGCTAGCTTTTTGCCAAAGAATTACATTCCTCCATTGCAAAAACTGATCTATCTTGAAGCTGATTTCCTAGAAAGAATAAAATTTAAAAACCTAGTGAAGGCTTTATTGCATTGCTACTCCTAGAACAGGCAGTGTCAGGTTATTAAGCTGTTAACCATGACAAGCTTGTAACAGGTATATTGCACTCCTAAGCGACAGCCCAACCTGAGCCAACAATCCCTCCCTTATATTTTATAATCGCTTGTCTCATGGCTCATTTCCATCAATAGCTTCAGGATACCCTTTCTGTATGGACAAAGATGAGTACTGTCTTCTAAATCTCTTTGGCCACTGGCAGGCAGATCTCTCTTTTCCAGATATATACTATTAATAATTAACAAAAAGTCAGAAAAAAAATTATCTAAAGTTGTATATATTTTACGTTTTACCTCAACACAGCTTATTTTCACATTTGAAAAGCACATTAAGAAAGTAATTGCTTTCAATGTCTTTCAAACAAATGAGCCACAGTCTTCAACCATGGAAAAAAAAATCAAAACAAAAAAAAAACATCTCCATACTGGTAGGAAGAAAGAGTCACTTTGTTCCCTGCCACAGGCTTTCCTACCCAAATGGAATTTGAGTCTACACAGCACAATCAAACAAAATCTGATTGCAGAAAAGTTAGGCACATCTTATGCTGCACTGGTAGATGCCTTGTGTCAGGCTCGTAACTCACCAAAGATCCTGCTCTGGGAACAGGCTCTGGTGCCTGCATTTCACAGTGAAATTACCATAGAGCTGGCATAGCCAGGTATATATATGACCACAGTTCCTCTTTCTGCTGTTTCAGGAGATCATTAGGGATTTTCTTCAAGAAGGTATCAATACAGGCATTAACTTAACTGAAGTCTTGCTCTAAGTGGGTATAAACTTAGAATAATTAAAAAAAATTAATAAATTCTTCTTAAACTTCACACTTGTAAGATTGTTAAGCTTTTGGTAGAGAAAAGTGAGACCTTCTCCTTCAGATCACTGGTAAACTATCCCAAAATAGTTTTATGATGTTATATTAATGCAGATATTCATAAACCAGCCTTGAGCTAAGCTATGTTTTGAAAGTTGTCCTTGAATTTCAAGCAATCTTGTCAATGATCAACTACATTTGAAAATATTTACTTATATATTATGTGACAAACCTGAAAGGGAAATTTCCTTTTTTTTTTTTTTTTTTTTCTCTTTCCACAGTCCATTGTAGGCCTGTGCAAATTTCTTTCATGTTTAAATGCAAACAGCCATATTGATGGGAATGATTCCTGACTCCTATTATATGAGACAGAATTGATTTTAGGGAGATTATTAAGGCATATGACACACCTACTAATAAAAGTTCGTTTGTATTGCTTACTGATAATACTCCTAGGATGCATACAGATAAATATGGCCTGTAGCTCATACTGCTATACAAGCTTATATTTCCTCGTGCACAGACATTACGAGGCTGACCTCCATTTGGCTCTGACACAGTCAGAGATGTAAGAAATCTGTCTTGGCAACTCAATAGCAAGAGGCTAAACAGCTTAAGTATACATTTTATCTTGATCAGCTGCTAGGAAAATTAGCATCCAGTTTTATTTTATGGAATCAAAACTTCTGCCTATAAATAGGGCAAGGAAAAAACAAATGTAGTAAAGGCTGCAGATCTATTAGTCAGTCACTGTAAGAATCAGTCAACACCAGTGAGACCACAGGAATTCTCCTCATATTTCTAGTGATAACTGGGTGTAATCAAAGTGTAATCTTAGTCATAAATGCTGCAACGCATCCTTCCATTACCACCACTAAATGAAATTATAAAGCTTCTCTTGGTGATATAACTTTACAGATTTAGACCTATATCTAAGCTTATGTTTCTTTAAAGTAGCAGGCAAAGGCCCATGTCTTTTATTAAGGTTTGTTCCCTTCATAAAAGCAGTGGCACTATGAATCATAGAATCATAGAATTGTCAGAGTTGGAAGGGACCTTAAAGATCATCTAGTTCCAACCGCCCTGACAATGGCAGGGACACCTCCCACTAGATCACGTTGCTCAGAGCCCCATCCAGCCTGGTCTTAAAAACTTCCAAGGACGAGGCTTCCACCACCTCTCTGGGCAACCTGTTCCAGCATCTCACCACCCTCATGGTGAAGAAATTCTTCCTAATGTCTAACCTGAATCGACCTATCTCTAGTTTTAATCCACTCCCTCTAGTCCTATCACTGCCCAACAGCCTAAAAAGTCCCTCCCCAGCTTTCTTGTAGGCCCCCTTCAGATACTGG
>WUAM01000131.1:1263393-1273559 GCA_024336885.1 Actenoides hombroni
GATACCGACCCATTGACAACCACTCTTTGGGAGTGGCCATCAAGCCAGTTCTTTATCCACTGAATTGTCCATCCATCGAACCCATATTTCATTGCTTGGAGACCAGAATGTCACACGGGACAGTGTCAAAGGCTTTGCTCAGGTCCAGGTAAATGGCATTGGTTGCTCTTCCCCCATCTATTGATGTTGTGACCTTCTCATAGAACGCCACCAGGTTAGACAGGCATGAATTGTCCTTGGTGAAGCCATGTTAGTTGTAGCCAATCACTTCATCATTATTCGTCTGCCTCAGTAGTGCCTCCAGGAGGATCCACTCCATGATCCTACCAGGCACAGAAGTGAGACTGACTGGCCTATAGTTCCCACGTTCATCCACCTTTCCCTTTTTGAATATGGGGGTTATATTTCCCCTTTTCTAGTCAGTGGGGACTTCACCAGACTGCTTTGACTTTTGGAATGTATTAGATAGTGGTTTAGCAACCTCATCCACCAGTTCCCTCAGTACCCGTGGGTGTATCCTGTTGGGTCCCATGGATTTGTGCACTTGAACAGTGATATAAGGTCAGTTTTGTGTTTCCGGTCAGCTTACTTTCATCGTTACTACTCTTGACTAACATCCATCTGTTTCTGTTAACTATGCTTTAATCAAACCTAACTATCAGCTTTATGTATGCTACAGATCAACAATGTGAACTGAAAGTGACCATTAAAGACATACTTACAAACATAATTTTCTTTGAATCAAATATCACTGGGACAGTTGATAGCTTATAGCATGTACCAGTGTTGTCAAAAGAATGCAAGTAATAGTTTAACTCCCACCACTGATAAACAAGCTTGTCACGTGCTTTGAAAGAAGGAATGGCGACTTCAAGGAATTTTTTAGGAAGGTGTGTTTATTAATAGTGAAATGGCTTTTGTACTGGGCTCCAAGATTGTTACAAAGTGTATTTTCTCTGCAGTTTGTGCCGTATTATAAATCGTCAGAAATACAGTGATTGATAAGCTAATAATTTAGCAAGCTTTTTCTTCCAGCCACTGAGAATCAGCCTCTCTTCAACCATCAAAACAAGTTTACCAGGTCTCCTTCTCCTTCTTAAATAGAAATGAAATGCTTTATCCTTCTGATGTCTTGCTTAAGACTGCAGAAGGTTGGAAAACACTTGGTTACCCATGTTGTTTCAGAAAGGGTTTGGCAGGCTGTAGTTACCTGCTCTTTGCAGATGCTTTCTTGTCAATTTTTGTCAGTTTATCTGCAGCGCTGTCATCTGTTATCCCACAAGTGGATCAAAGGGATGCATCTATTGACATGAACATGGCTTCAACAGTCTTTCAGGTGAGCAGCGCAATTTGCCATATCCTAATGCCCAGTACCCCCTGTACCTGCCTGACCACTCTTGATTTTCTCTCTTCTGGGGTTTGGTCCTGATTAGGTCTCCTATCACACACTAGCAAGAACTCAAAAGTATTTAACCCTCATGCTTTGGACAAAAGCAGTCTTTTCCATATAAGAAATCTGGTTTGTAGAAGTCATGTGTGTAAGATGTAACACTGTGGAGCATTGTGGTACCAATTAGGGAATTTTAAAGATTTAGTGTTACCAGAAGGGTGGAAGGGAATCTATTTATTAAGAATTCTTTTTCTCTAGGATTTGTTAAACTGGAATAATAATCAAGCAAACAATATCTATTAATGAATATTTATATATGATTATAAATCTATACTATGTTTTACTTGTAGGAGGCCTAAGAAAGCCAGAGATTTTCAAGAAAAATCTCTATTGTACAGTTAAATATCATCCATTACATCAAGTAAGGTAGTCAGCTTTCAAATAAAATTACCATTTTATCAAGAATAATATTGCAATATTTATTTCAAGTCATTTAGTGCTAAAGTGTTAAAGTTTGAGATACTGTATCAGCACTTTTAAAACAACATCCTGTTTCTCTTGGAAACTCACTTTCTGTTCTTATCTCCTCACCTCTGCACAAAATATACAGATAACTCTGTAGTCTGGCTCAGTACCTCTCTAGCCTTTTAATGGGATATGATGCCAGCAGTTCAAGTATAATATACAAAGTTGCATTTTACAGTGAAAATGGGTATAATTTTCCCCTTAGCCAAATGAAGCTGTAATACTAGCAAAGTATTTGTACAGCCAGTGCCAGCATGTGTGAGCTATCAGATGAACTCAAGCTGTAAGCTCATTCATGAGGAACTGCTTGAAGACTTTAGGAAGCTGATAGGACTAGAGCTGCAGTGTTCTTTCTGTTATCTCAGCAAAGTTCTGAGGAGCACTAGATAAGTCTAAACATCAGACTCACATTAAGCATCTAATCCCTTATCCTAAAAGAACAACTGCCTGGTTATATGTTTTATTAGCATTTGCTTACATGCAATGATAAAAATTAACAAATAAATTACTTCTTCTTTTTATATTTTCACTTGATTCTATTTAATGTTCACTATAATTATTTTAAATGTTGATATATGAAGAATAATCTTTGACTTTCACATCACCCCAGCAAAAGAAAAAATGCAAGAAAAACATTTACCACAGAGGAAAATAAAGCAGCATCTTGTCATTAGAGAGGCCTGCCACCATGGTCTAGCTTTGTAAAAAAGCTAGAAAATTTTCAGAGCATAAGAAAATGGTCTAAATATATTAGATGGAAACCAATTATAATGTCTTTGTGACAGTCTTTGAAATATACACAAACACACTCACAAACACATGCTTAACTTGAGACAAAATAATCTATTTACATTTCTGATTTTGGTAACTTTACTGTCTGTTTAAAAGCTGTATTTCCCAAACAAACTCAGACTGTGAACATAGGTTCTCACCACAAATTTTCAAAATATTTACATCTTGGAAGCCAAACTATGGAGCCAACTAATTCACCTCCAGTTTATTTTACATGATTGTGTAACTAACAAGTGAAGTTGTAAAACTGAATTACATTCCTTATTAATTCAGTAATTAAAAATAATTCTACAAATACAGCATCACTGAATTCTTTGCCAGTCATTTAAATTTTAGCTGACCTGCTTTTCTAGGGAAAGCAGTGATTTCATGTCTGCTGTCTCCATCAGCCACATCAGAAGTATCAGTCGTTCTTGTGTGCTCATCTTGGCTGGGTACCCCATGTAGGGTGCCATACTGCAGCACTTCAGGGAGCATCCCAGCAGAGGGGCCCAGTGTTTTTAGAATTAAATCCAGTTTTCCCATCCACATTCTTGTCTGAGTTCACAAGTTGTTCCAGCTCTTCCATGGTGCTAGGAGGAGAACAATGAGGGAGATCCCTATCAAGGATTTCACCAACGTGGCATACTGCTTCAGGCTGGAGCTGGAATTGAGGTTTGCTAGAAATAACAGGCCTCAGCGTGGATAACTTTGCCAGCTGCCACTGTCAGTGCTGCTGGTATTTTTCCCCTGTCACACTGGAGAAATTTTCACTCACTCTCTTGCACTGTGTAGGGATCCAGTGTGATCAATGAGAACTTACAGACTCCTGTTTTCAGATTTCTGTTGGAATTAGTCTGAATGAGGAGGAATATTATTCAACTCCACCCTGAACTGTCTGCAAGTTTTCATCTACACATATCATATCATGTTCATTGTCTGAATACATGCCATGTAGAAATGTACCAGTCAGGTTAACAACCATGGTTTAATGTCCCAGACTAACAATGTGAAAAGCAAATTTTATACAAAAATCCTTCCCAAATTAGCAGAAGCAGAGCTCCCCAAATATGCAAAACAGATCAAGTTAGCAACACAAATCAGAAAAAAAAGTGGTAATGTTATTTATGGTGTCAGCGATGTCCATTTTGAAAAGATACTGACATATTAAATGGGTCTGTCAGAATGCATTGCCAAGTGAAAAACTCATGTAATTGAATATCTGTGTTTGGACTGGAGGTCTGTTTGCTCTTATCAGGACTGATTTCTCATTTCACATCAGAGAAGTCTCCAGTACTCTTGGAATAATGTGTCGTCTTTTATTATATGGTATCTCACAAAACTCAAGAAAATCATCTTACTACTGTACATCACCAATGATCCATCTGCAGCAAGATTGTGGCAAAGAGATTACTCAACAAAATCAACTGTTATAAGTGGACTTCATTTGAAATTTTGTTTAATGAAAAGCAAATCCAAACAACATGTAGGACAGGAAAATGCTTAACACATTTATCAGTATCATCTCCTGCCACTGAGTGATGAGGTATATAGCAGAGCATGATACTCTTATCTCAAGGGGATAAAGGTAAGAACTGCTTGTAGCATTACTCACCAGCTCTAGGAAGAGGTGGGTTGTTTTTTTTTCTGGGGGAACATGAAAAGATAATGCCTGTGCTGGTGGAATCACCTTGAGGTGATCCCCAGAACAAGTGTGTATCTTTATGATCCTTTGGACTTTTTCTGTCTTCCCACTTATGAATATTTACAGTCACTTTATTCATTGATGACTGTGAGAACACTGGAAAGCCTAACACCACCAACCTGAGAGACCTTCAAGTATGCACAGATTGAAACATCAAGGAGACCAAAAAACTGCTAAAGGATGGAAAGAAAAACTTCAAATAACAGAAAGTAAAAATTAAGCTGATAAAACAGGAACAACTTCCTAGTCTTTCAGCCAAGTGCAGTTGTGAAATAGATAGCAAAGGGTAACAATGGCAACTCCATTGACTAGAAAAAAAAGCTAAAAACAAACCAAAGAGAACATGAGTGAAATAAATCCATTCTACAATTTGGTTCATGCCCTACATTAATATCTTCTACAGTACTTCAGATGAGGCTAAGTCTACATTCAGAAAGTTCTGCTGATACTTTCAAGTCCATGTGGAAACCAGACACCTTCTGGTAGATGTTATGCTGCCAGTAAAGCCATTACTGTGGGCAGTTGTTCCAAAAGAAAAGATATTTATATAATTCAGGGAGCTACCAGAGAAATTTAGCCAACAGTATGCATCTCCCATCTGACTGGTCTGATCTACATCAGAGGCTCTGTCAGTGGAGCTACATGACCATCTGGAGACAAGGCTTCAGTAGTCAGCCCTGCAGCACAGCCGAGCTCACAGTAATGCTGACCCATGAATAAAACTCCTAAGACTATAGATTGACTTATAAGCATGGTACAGTTATTTGTGCACTGAGTTTCACTTTATTTTTTAACACAGTGAAAAAAGTACGCCTTATTTTATACAGTCCTCTACTTCATCTTCAGCAGAACTACAGCTTTGGTTTTGTACATGAACAAATGCCAAACCCTGGAATTTTAATGTAGTCATTTCTATCTAGCTGTGATTCTAGCAAGACTGGTAAATATGTACACATTTTACCCATAAGCAGTGAAACACTGGCAGGAGCTTATCAACACAGTGATGAATTTATAATCTAAAGCCAAGCTACAGTGTACTAGTGTAACAAGAGTTCATAATTCTATCTGCAGGCTAAGGAATGTCGGTATGCTGCTTCATAAAATAACGAATGTTTGTAGTAATAATTTCATGGGTTGACTGTAATTTAATAGCCTTTATTTCCAATATAAGTTCATGAAAGGATATCAGTGGTAAACAGGTTCTTCTGAAATATGTTCTGTCAGAAACATTATTAAGCTGTTGTTGGTATGTTTGTTGCAGTTTTTACATGCTGTTACTGTTTATGTGATGATATGGTTTCATAAAACTTTATGCACCCATTAAAAGCTGGACATTTGCAATGGCTTTATTGAATATTCTTATTGATCACTTAGCAGCTGGCATGACTCTGTTTTGCATCTGGTTTATGTTTGTCCAATACACATTACTTCTGAGTGGCTTGTGATTTACACAGTGTGAATCTATAGACACTGCATTCTTTCCCTCTATCTGCCTGTGTGAATTTGTGGTGTCAGAAGGCATCACATTCACTACCCAAGGGATTAATTTCCTTGGTATTCAACAGGGACAAAGCGAGCAACAGCATCCTACACACAGACCTGCCAATGTGCTGGGCCCTGACCCGCCTCTAGAACGGTAATGCATTCCTTCTGTGTCTCTTTACTAAGAGCACCAAGAAGAGTGAAAATCGGTGCTATTAGCACTCTTTCACTAAGAAATGGAACTCAGATCTTTTACTTGTAATTAGAACTAGTGACCTAAAGGTAAAGACTTTGTATGCTTTTATTGAATCTTTGACATATCCAGGTTGAGCATTTAAAATACATATTTATTTTATATACAGTATCTATATACAGTATCTCCAGGACACAGTGAATTCACTGATATATTCATGGAAATATTTTTTTAAGTAGCAAAGCTGGCCACAGCAGTTCTCATTACCCATTGCCACTCCCTCCCTACATCCCACTCTCTCTATTGTATATCAACAACTATTTGTGCCGTGAACCAGGTTTAAAAATGGAGTGCCAGGAAAGAATTATACAAGAGAACAAAGTGAGAGCTATGTAAACTGATGCCAAAAGAAAAATATGTGCTACCATGTTCTGTGTTCATCCTCTACTAGTTCTGATGAAGCTGGCCCTAAATATTTATAAATTAACTCTACTGGATAGTACAGAAATTATTTTTACATTCCAAAGCTTGCAGAATAAATTTATATAATGAAGTAACAAATCATTTTGCATCTGCCATAAACTTATCCTCTGTGTATAAACAAGAAAAAAACCCAAACAAACTATTAAATTGGTAGTGAGGAAGATACAGTCATGTACAACAACAGCAGCAGACTGACCTGAGTTCTGGCTCAGGTCTGTGCAAGTCATTTACAAGCACTTCAACTTTTCCTTTAACATGTAAGTAAAGAAAAAATCACCTTTCACTGTTAAGAAGCTCTGAGCTCTGGAAGAGATGAAAGGAGTTATATAAGTGCAAATTACTGTGCTTACTCATTTATATCAAGAAAGTGTCAGTTTTTCATTAAATATTTTGCTTTGTTCAGGAGAATAAGATCCATATCTTGATGTAACAAACCTTATTCAGCCCACTCAAATGACCAGAATGTGTGATTCATTCACTGTGTGCAGAAGCATTAAGCTTTGTAATGGCTTTTTCTGTGCCCCATAGTGAGATGGGCTATGATCTCAAAGCCTGGCAGCCTAGGGCATGATTCAAGTTTGGATGGGAGATCTTTATGAATGCACATTATATAGTCTTTTTGCTTCAGCAGGTGTCACGTTTCCTTGAGTTAGTATAGAATTAAGACCTTAACTTGGCATTAGGAAGCAGTGTGCTGTTGGAGATGTCCTTTACCCAATAATACCAGGAACCCAGATGCTCCTTTACTCAGTAATTAAGTAATACCAAGTAATACCAGGCTCATGGATAGACTTCATTACCTATGGTGGTATTTTAACAGGTATACATGTATTAGCTTATTATCCTTATTAGCTTTAGAGCAACATCATGTACTTGTTTTCTGTTAGAGAAACACCAAATATTACAAAGTCTTATCTTAACTACTCTATCTTATCTTAATCCCCTTGGAAAAAATCGGGTTTCTACACCTCCTGGCTGTAGGACTAGCCAGCCTGCTAATTCTCACACAGTGTGCCTGTTCAACCTGTTGCTCCATGTTTCAGAGGTTGATAGCCATTCTCTCTTGATCTATTCCATTTTTATTGCTGTCTCACATCTCTATTCCTATCAGCAAACCTTAGATTTGTTCATCCCTAATCCACTTTGATGTAACACTATCCACTAACTGACTCACCAGTTAGCAGCCACTGTCAGATAAGGTTCTGTTTTCAGGGTAGCTGTTTCCAGCTATCTGAAGTAGGATTATCTGTAGGGCCAGTCCAGAAACCTTTATGGACTGTGCATTCCAAGTAGTTGCATGTTGCCTATACATACATATCCTAATTACTATTTAGCATCCTCTAATATGAAGAATAGTAATATTACCAATAGTAAAAATGAGCTGTGCTTACTAGAATGGGCACAAGAGGTTGAAAGAGCTCCTCCACGCCAGTTACAAAGTGCTAATGACAGAACAGCAAGAAGGGGAAAATTAGTCTCAACTTGCTTGAGGTAGGTTTGAACCTACTTTGTTACCTGCCCCATACGCATACTGATCTTGACCCTACCGCCTCAGAACAGCCTCAAAGCTACTAACACCAGCCGCTCATGGCTGAAAGAAGCTAATCCACCCTCACTGGCAACTTCCTGCTAACTTAAGATGTACCCAGTGGGATGACAGCATAAAAACAATCTAGAAGCTGAGTGGTTGCTCTGGATCAGCTGGAAATCCAGCAGTGGAGGGAGATGCACTGAAGGGACTGACACACCACACAGAAAAGTCACAAGTAGGAGGTTGTAAAACAGTCCGTATCTGGTCTATAAACCTCTAATGCAACAAATGTTTCAGAAAAAAAATGTCATATAAATGTAATATAGTGTCAGGTTTCATCTAGTGTTACTTAGTTTCTCATTTTTCTGTTTATGTTGTAAAAGGTAGTCAGTCCATTGCTCAATGTGCTAACAAGAGTAATTGATGCCTACTTGTCATTTCCAGTGACTTGCTTTTGGCTTCTGAAAGCACATCCTGTACCATGAGTTCTAGGAAGTGTGTATGTATAGCACCAAAGACTTCCCTATAGAAAGCTTGTTTATTGAAGCAAATAATGCTTAGCTGCTTAGCACGTGCTGTGCAAGTTGTTGAGCTTGTTAGTTCTTTCATACCAAGCTCAAGAGAGATCTAAAATCTGACCTTACAAAGGCCAAACACCTGTGGAATGTTCAGTGTCTGTTAAACCAGTGATATTGATGTAACCTCCTCTGGATCCACTGGTGAGGCTTTTACAAAGACAGCACTCCTCACTTTTTCTTCCTTTGGCTTGTGAAGTGTAAGCATTTGTGCTTAGATGAAAATTAATAAAACAGTCCATGAATGAATTTTCTAAATTTTGCATGACTGTACATCTTACTTCTGAGGTTGGAGAGGGGATTTGTACTTGAGCTTTGTACCCAAGTATGGTAAATTACATTTAGCTGTGTCAGTATGGCATCACAAAGTATTTTGAACATGGATTACATTAGTGGTCAATGTAAACAAATCTTTCAAAAGGATAAATGGAGATAAATATATAAGGGAATATTGCTATGCAGCTTAGTTGCATGGAGAATCAAGTCTGGATTTATAAATGAAGTTCTGTACCAGTTGCCATCTGAAGGGGCTTCTGAACTGAATCCACATCTGAAAGAAGGTTTCACCTTGTCCTTCCTCATGTCTGCTTTTGTGTCTGAAATTTTGTGAAATCAGAAAGTAGATCTCAGTATCACTGAGCTCAAGGCTATGTCCTGAATTGGTTTCAGACTCGGACTTCTTACCTCAGAAGAGTAGAGCTATGAAAGCTGACTTCATGTACCAGAAATACCACCAGAGTTGCGAGCAAACTGGGATTATTTCTATCAGCCATGAGGCTCATTTATAGCAGTTTAAACTGATCATGAAATTACAGCATTTTTCAAAATTTAGTCCTCGATAGCTGTAAAGTGAAATAATTACATTGCATGAGTCAGGAAAATAGGTTGGTAACAATCTAAATAGCTGTGATTTGGATCAAGACTATAAGTTTTGTTAACAAATTAAGCTTCAGTTCATCAGGGCAAAACAGGTATGAGTGAAAACACCTAAATGAGTCCTATAAACAGCCCTGTCTCAGGGCAGAAGATGTGTTAAGCACAGTTACAAATTGTGAAGCTCCTAAGTTGATCTCCTCTGTCAAATCTTTAGGATGCATTTTGGTCTAAAGAAGTAGTTGTCCTTAGAAAAGAAGCCTGAGGCCACTTGATGTGGTTAGAAAATGGTTTGTAATCACATGCACATACCACTTCACTGACTTCTTTTTCATTCTTACTGCCAGCAGGAACTTGTCAAATCAACGTGATTCAAAAGTATCAGCTCACAAACTCGTGGGATTTATATTTTTATTAGGAATATATATGTGTGCTCCTTTGTCCTCTCCTTAGCTCATTTTTTTCACAGTAGGAATTCTCTCAGTATATTTAGTATGGAGGCACATCAGCATGGTACCACCTCCAGTGAGTACCAGGAGGCTTTCCAACATGCAGCTGATGAAGCTGGTGAAATATGGATTTGATGGATGGACAATTCAGTGGATAAAGAACTGGCTTGATGGCCACTCCCAAAGAGT
>WUAM01000131.1:1273659-1285347 GCA_024336885.1 Actenoides hombroni
GTGGGAGGTGTCCCTGCCATTGTCAGGGCGGTTGGAACTAGATGATCTTTAAGGTCCCTTCCAACTCTGACAATTCTGTGATTCTATGTTTCCTCAGGACTGGAAAAAATGAAACGTTGAGAGTAAAGCACAGTTCTGTTTCAGGATACTGCTCGCTTTGGAGATCATTTCCCAGGCAGCTGTTTCCAAGAGGATTCTTGCCCCACCTGTCCTAGTGCCTGAGTGCCCATGCCAAGCTGGCTCTGCAGCTCCCACAGCACCAGCCTCCTTCTGGGGCATCATGACGGGCTGTAACAGCGGGCTGGGACAAACAGTGGGGGAGAGGGGTAATTACTCATTAGCAGTAAGGGAAATGTCCACAGAGAAACCTCTTCACAGCAATCTTTGCCTTGGGGATGTCCTGTAACAGCCATTTCACTTGAGGCCTAATTTACTGCCACCCTTAAGATAAGTATTTCTGCCACTGGAGTGTTTGCTTCCGGATGGTTCCAAGAGAAAATAAAGAAGACAAGCACCAGCTTCATCTTTAGTCAGTTCTTTCATGTGTCACTACACACAATGTGTGTTTCTCTTCTGAAGCAGTTCTCTAGTTCTTCTGAAAATCTTAGTCAATGACTTCCCCATGCTTTGCTAGGTCTTCTTGTTTGCTGCCTGGTATTGTTGCTTCATTCTTTGTATTGTTTCCTGCTGGGAGTGGAGAAGGCATGTTACTCTTCAAGGTGGTGAAGGCTATTCTTCACAACACCACTTCAACATAAACCTATACAGATAGAAGTTTTGTCATTTTGTTTTGAGCTGCAGGGAACTTTCCTAATTTTGCTGCTACTGCTGCTGCTACAAAGCATGCAGCTCTCTGAAAGGGCTGTCTGCTTGCTAGAAGCTTGCTTTAGGGAGATTTTCAGGAGACTTTAAGGAATGGGTATTTAACATTCATTCCAGTACAAGACTTTACAAGAAAAGGTGCTTTTTATTCTTATTTTCATATACAGCTTTTTGGGCTTCAGTCCTCCAAGGCTGAAGAAAAGGTTAAAACTAGACACCTGCAAAGCAAACATGCCACATCACTTGCATGAATGCTGCATTATGCTTGTGTAACTTACAACAGACATTCTTCTGTTGAAAGTTTCACATGAAGACCTACTAGAAGATAAATGACTGGCTTTTCTGGATTAAATTTTTTAGTTGGTTGGTTGGTTGGGTTGTGGGTTTTTTGTGGTTTTTTTTTTTGTTTTGGTTTTTGGTTTTTTGTTTGGTTTTGGGTTTTTTTCTGGTTGTGTTTTCCCTTCAGTAGGAAAAGGAGGATAGAAAGAGGGAAATGAAAAAATGATTCATAAAATGATGAATGACATCTAAATGAGTTACATGGTAAAGTTAGAAAGTTCCAAAAAAAGGCACTGAATTAGGATCACATGTGTTAAGAAGTAAGTTTAATAGAATTAAAGCAAGCTGTAGATGAGAATTTAGCATTTCTGGGTTATAACACAAAGGAAATGATAAGTGAAACAAGGATTTGAGGAGGCAGAAATGTATGTTAAAGTTAATAGTGGCTGAAGAGAGAAAATTAACAGCTAGGATAAGTTTATTTGGACTGAGGTAAAGAAAGAAAGACAGCAGTTTCTGATTGTGGTATCCCTTCCACAGGAATGCAGACAATTGAGGATCTGAAAAAGCTGCTACACTGATGACAAAGCAGAAGGATTAAAAAAAATTGCTATATTTTACTTGCCTGTCTTTGCTGATCCCTTAACAGCACGGATTCAATGCAGCTGTGAAAGGTGCAGAAGGAAAAAACCAGCCTGGGCTCTCTAAATACAGAAACTGCACAGGGAGCACATGCAAAACAATGAATCAGATCTTTTTTATGTGAGAAAAGCAACATTGGTCAGATCAAGGAATGAGTTTCATTTATTTCATTGCTGGATGAGAGTTATGTTTAATCTATGCTTTATGTAAAATTTTTAGACTTCTTTTTCAATCTTAGGTGCTTAAATAAAGTCTTTTAAGTCCATTTTCATCAGAAATTAAGGAGGCCTGGTTTTCAAAGGCAATGACTTCAGTGAGGTTGATTGGTGCTATGTCAGTTCCCTAGCTGCCAAAATATGGATTTAGGAGCCAAGCCGTAGTCAGCCAAGTATGAAAAGTGCAGCCACAAAATCTACTATTGGGGTCTGGGTGAGTGCCTTAAGAGTTTAGAGCAAAAGCTCTGGAGAAAAACACGATACAAGAACTAGCTGGGCCTTTTTAGATGGTTATTTTATGCAGGTATTATAAGTGGGTGTGCAGCAAAACTCTGATTATTCACAGTCCTTCTGAACAGTTACATTTTCTCTCACCCCTGCTAAGTCACCTTGAAACTTTGGCTTGTTAAAAACCTAGGATGTACCTATTTCTGAGAAAAATTAGTCACTACCATGTCATGGTCCAACCCCACCAGCTAGTCTCAGGGCACTGGGAGCAATGCAGGTCACTGAGCAATGTCAAGTGGAGAAGTCAGGTCTCGGACAAGTGTTCCCCAGTACAAAGCTACGTCCCCAACCCAGCCTGCTTCTCACACACTTCATTTCCTCCTCCTTATGTAAAGCCTGTTGAGGTATGTCAGCAGGAAAGAGATAAACTAGCCCATAAAATGCCATGTGCTTTCTCCCCTGAGAGATGGTTGAAACGACTTATTTATTCACTGTCCTTGCCCTGTCTAGCATGGACCGACATGCTGGTGAGGCAGGAGGAGAGAAGTCAAGCATAGGGATCTGTAAAGTTTTCACCTGTTTGAAGTTTGTACCCCTGAGACCATAATGCATGACAAATACTAGGACTGCTTACATTTCTTCTTTTTAATATATTCCCTTAAATATTCCTTTGTTTATACATAGGTGGTATACAAACAGCTTAGGGAGTAAATTAAATAGTTATTCTGTTTCCTGAATTTTATTTTATTTACATTGCTATCTGGAGAATAAAAGTTCCTGTAGGCTTCCCTTCTAATCAGAAGGCAAAAGCCTTTTACAATATTGAATCACTGACAAATTGAGTGAAAATATTAAAACAAACAAACAGAATAGAGGAAGTATCATTTAGTTCTTCTGAGACAGACACCATTAATTTATTCTAGCTCATTAAATTTTGGTTTGTTAAAAACCTAGGATGCAGCTATTTGTGAGAAAAAATAGATTATCACTCTTTGTTGACTCATGATTTTCCACATCACTGGCACAAACCCCGCCCCGGAAAAAAAAAAAAAAAAAAGCAAGCAGCTTTTTTTATAGCTATGTCTAAGTTTTATCTGAAAGCAGTGTCCAGTTCAATATGTTTCAATATTAATCAGTCTGAAAGTCATCAAAGAACATTCAGACAGCTAAAGTCAGCTGTAGCTATGCTGAGCGACTGAAGCACAAAAGAAGAGTCTGGTCCTTGGTAGACAAGGAGCATTGTACACACTGTTATTCTCTGGCAAATTATGAGATGATACTTCACTTACAGGCTCCTAGCAACACTATAAAGGACCTCAGGGGAGTTATGAAGCCAGCTGCAGAGCTGCCTTATTGAGCATGATGTATTCGATCAGTGAAAAACTGGCAGCCTTCATACTATGGATTACACTGGTGCTGCTGCATCTGGGCCCATCTTCCACGATCCGTTAAAGGTCCAGATTAATAAATTGCTTTTATATATCAGCATTTAAACACCTCTTCAAGAAAGGGGCTGGAGAAAGTGAAGAGCACCAGAAAAAGAGGATAAAGAAGTCCAAAGAGAAGATGTAATTGTCCTGTAAAATAGATGATAGAGGCTTTTGGTGGAGACATTGTCGACAGAAGTGCGTTAAAAGCCACCCTGAATATCCTTCAGTGTAACTAGCTGCAGGACAAATTTGAGTACCGGTTGAACAGACGGTTAGATAGGACGTGATACCCATGTTCAAATCCCTGGATTAGTCTTGCAGTTTACACGAGGCAATCCCTGAGGTCTCCTTTGTAACTGTTTCTCATCATCCAAGGATTTTCTTTGGATTAATTAAAAGATTAATGTCTGGAAATCCTTTGAATTTCCTTTCAGTAGCATAAGGAAGCAGTGAAGTTATTTGCCCAATTAAACTTCTCCATTTGACTTTCCACACTTATTTCAAAAGTGGTGATTCGGCAACATAGATAAATGAATATTAATGACAGCTGTCTGCTTTTCCTTGACTTATCTGTGCTTCATCCTCAGCTGCTTCTATTGCGATGGCTTGGGATTTTATTTGTATTTAAACTTATGTAAATGGAGGTGCAAATTGGACATGGTGCTGCAGTTCCTGACATGCAGTGTATAAAATCCTCATTCCAGAGATGCTTCTTGCTAAATGCATGTGAACAACTTTCTTTTCACAAAGTCCTCCCTAGACTTTGAACTACTGCTCTCCTTCACAAATTTCTATCAGAGGATCTTTCAAACAGCTGACCATTTCAAAATCCTACTATTGTCCCTACCTGCTACAAATAGCTTAGCCAATTTTGAACCAAACCCAGAGTCTTTTCACTGGATTATGCATTGCAAAAGGCTTTGGATTATTGTGTATGACTGGGCCCCTTATTTATAACAAGAAGATTATGGTATTAAACAATAAAGAATTTTTGGACTCATGAGTGTTCAGATATTTTAATTAATTTGCTAAAAACTTCAGGATAGAAGGCTCTTCATAATCTTCTAGTGCAATTGATACCATAGTAATTGGTACATTTCTGAACATTTTTAAAAATACTGTGCACAGCCCCTCTGATATTCTAGGTGGCAAAACACGTCCCACTCACTTATGCTGTGTAGATACTGACTGCAGCACTGAGGTCTGTTAACTTGGCTACTAATTTAAAAAAACACTTGACTATGGATAAATTGTAGCACTAGTTATGATTCTGTGGTTATCAGTACTTACATATGGCTGACTGTCTCACAATCTTGCCATTTATTCATGCTTATTTACCCATGGGATGGGTAAATCAGATGAAATTCACAGTGGTAGAAGAGGGTCCCCAGTGAGAAATCCATCACATGGGAGGTTTCACGAGCACCAGACTGACTTCATTTTCTGTGACGTGTTTTCTCATGGCTGACTGTCTGTGGCTTTTTCATTCGGAGCTCAAGGTGAAATTTCTGCCATGGATGGACATTTATCACACCTTCTCATGTGTACATTTTCATGTTCATATTACGATAGAAGCTTAAATAAAAATCATCAAAAGGCACGAAAAGGGTTTGTTCACTTCTGTGACCACTTATTTTCTTAAAATTTGAGGGAATTGTATTTTCTTTTATATCTGTATCTCTCTATCAAAATTATTGAAATTGGCTGACTAGATCAAATCAACTCAATGGAGAGAAAAATGCAGTGGGATTATATTATCCTGTTTCCTTAGGAAACAGAGATAAAAACTAAGTGGCCTGTGTTATACGAGTGGTACAGATGAAGTATGTTCCAGGACCATGACCCTGGTGAGGTAAGGAACAGAAAGTACTAGAGTCAGAGCTGATGTGAATGGGGTAGAAGGGGAAACCTGCAAGCCCTGCTGATGGCCCATGTAGGCAGGCTTCTATCCAACCATGTGGTTAAGGGATGCGTACAGGTCTCTGAGCCTCAGGTGATCTTTGTGAGTCAAAGTTTCCCTCTCTCTTCTTCACAGCACAAACTGTCAGAAGAGATGTTAGAGGAAGAATTAACAGAGATCAAACAGGCAAACAAGGAATTGGTTGGGAGTGAATGCAGTCAAGCACTGCTTATACAGAATGGGATTATATAGGTACCCATAACGGGTAAATACTTGAGTAGTGGCAGAAAGGGTTTTTTTCATCAGGGATGAGACAGAATAAGAGCAGATGCCCTCCAAGAAAGCCAACTACGTTATTTATACCACCATTGAACTCAGCTCATGACCCCTTGCCTCATAGGAATTTTTGGCCAGCCTTCACTTTAATGAATTTAGCCCACAAAGGACAGTAACCTGGATACATTTCCATTTTCTTGTAGCAACTTTCTGCTATACCGTGTAATCTGCATCACCTCACAATGTCTTCTCTTACTGTAATAGCCAGTGACCTTGGAGCGATTTGAACTGCAAATAACTTCTGAGGCTTATCAGACAAGGAACAGTGTGGAGAATAATAAAACTGTAACTGTACTTGATATTCTGAGAACTCCAGGTTAGTCTCACCTCCAGTGAGGCAACTAACTACCTTCTCATGAAAAACAACAGCAGCTCCCTTCCCTGAGACAAGGATCCATGCTTTGAGAACAGATGGTGCTACTTTTTATGCCAAGTTTTCTGCACTTCACTATTTATTAAATTGGCGAGAGAAGACCGTAAGACTAGCTCTAAAATAATACATGTGAGCTGTGATGTGTGCACTGTTCACACTGAATCCTCATTTACTCCGAGGACCTTTTATGATGTTAAGGAGTGGAATACACACTTAACTAGAGATCAGGTCCTCTGTGATTTTTCCTCCAGGTGATTTTTTTTAATCTGTTTCTGTTTTATTCCTTCATTTATTAGTGATCTATTTAAATAATTTCTGGAAGATCACAGCAATTGCTTTATTGTGCCCCCAGTACAAATGGTGTCTGTGTTTAAAGCTGGTGGAGGGGAAGCACTACTGCTTTGACTTCATGTCTTTCTGGCATCCCCTTTGAATTCCTCCTGTGACTTAGACACATAGTTCTTCATTATTGTTCTACTTCCTCCTAAACTAAGTACCAAAACTCCTATGTCTTCAACACTAGTGTGCCTGTAGTTTCCAGCAGAGTAAAAAGCAAACCTTCTGCTTTTGCCTTGACTCATCTCCCCAGTAGTGACCCACATGTCTTATATGTATTCTACAGGAAGAAATTGAGATGTGTAGATACTTGCTATTTTTCAGAATTCAGCTTAGTTATTGCCATATTAATCTTCTCAATTTCAGTCCCGTTGTCAGCACTGTAATATACCACAGTATTATGATCCACACGCACAAAAAAAAAGCCAAACTGAGCTAATCTCCATGAAGCTGCAGTTTCTGGAAAGAACTATTCCTGTTACTGGTTTTGGCTATTTGATATTCTTGTGTTTTAGAGATTTCTCTAAAAGGAAAGTAAAACCCTGAAATAGAAGTTTAAAGCACTTCACAATGGTCTCAAGTACTTGACAAATGCAGTTATGCGTAACCTGTAATCACCAACTACAGGGGTCTTACTCTGCCCTCAGCAGTGAAAAAGCACACACCATGCTTCTTTACGAATGGCTGCAATTGCAGTGGCAAGGCTCCTGAGAGAGGCAATACAAAGCACAGGCACCAAAGCTCCAGCCTGTGCATGTTGACTGCCAAAAGATGGAAGTTGTTTAACAGAGCCTATGCCCTCTGACCACTTCTGCATTCACTGCCTAGGCTTCTCTTCTTTTTCCTTTCTTCCTTTAAATAAAAACCAGCTCTGCTTTGTGTTGCATTAAATACCATGCTTGTGTTTTCAGTTTGAATACTGAAAACGGATCTCATTACAAATAGATGTACCTTTCTGGACAACGTAGCTCCTTAAGTAAAGGAATCTCAAGCATACAAAGATCTGTGTCTAAGAAAATGTTAAGTTGGAGAAGTTGTTTAGTGGTCAGGGTCCTAGATTTACAAGGATTTGCTTAGTCAAATCAAGCCTCTTACAGTTTGCTTCAAAGTCACAACAGCAGGTGGGTTTGAGGACTTGCGGGACAGGTTTGTTAAAAGTCCACCACATCTAGAAATGTATGCAGCAATGGGAAGGCAGGGAGAAGGGAACTAGCCAAACTAGCAGGGAAGCAGCAAAGGAGCTCTGACTTAAAAGAAATCATTTTGCTTTCCATGCATCTGGAAGACATGTTTGTTTTAGATTTGTTAGTCCTCACTAGCCAGACGACTTCAGGAAATCAGCTCTTTTCTTTATTCAGACCCTAACTAATGCACAGAAAAGCTTTGAACAGTGTGCTTATTAAAAGGAAAAATTATGTACTGGGATCTTGGTGTAGGGTTGGTCTTGCATGGGCAATCAAATCTTCTAAACAGGACAATCAGTCACTGCCTAGTGGTGATTGGGTTGTCTCTTGGATGGGTGCTTGCAATGGCATCTTCAGCTGGATCAGGAGAGACCCCTCAAACTACTATTTTGCTCAGTTCTTGTAATTCAGTGGCCCACACTGCTAGCATACCTGTGATTTCCTCTACTTTGAGAAAGAATTGAGAGCATCATCTGAACTTGCAGTAGACTGCTTTAGTTAAAAACATATTGAAACTTTCAATTCTCAGCAAAGATGAAAGAAAACTCAAATTCAGACTGATCATTTTTCTACTGGAAATACGATTTATTAGGATAAAGTTGGCTTCTTCATATTTGAGAATTACAATATACTCTAAAGTCTGTTACTCATATTTCATAATGATTACATTTCTAAAAAGAGCCAAAAAGTGGTCTGAAGAGAGGAAGAGAGTGGGAAGTAGAGTGGGGAAGAGAGGCAGAGGGAAGGAGAGGGAGAGGGAGAGGGAGAGAGGGAGAGGGAGAGGGAGGGCAGAAGGTATTTTTTATATATTTCAATGTAGCATCACTTATTCCAGCAAAACTACACTGTTTTACACTGAATGAGAATCGAAACTGACATGACTAGATCATTACCTAAATTCCTGACTCAGTACCTAAGAACCCAAAAAGCAGAGCACTCACTAATCCTGGCTCTTTCTCTTTTTATATACATGTATGTAGAACAATCATTAAAGGTTTTTATGGTAGTTCATTTACTTGTTCCTCTCCAAATAATGACATTTCCATGGTAATCTTTCTTATCTTCAAAGCTTTTATCCTAGCTTTACAGGATTTCTACTGTACAACAGCAATGTTCACTGAAAGCTATCAGCAGTACTATAACTCATCAGTAAATATTCCAGTAAATGTTCTTTGGGACAGACACTTTCCAATATGAGAGGAAACATGTAGCGACTCAGAAAATAGTATGAAACTCTTCTCTTGGATCCAGATTCTGGCAAACTCTTAAACACCCTCAGTATTGACCAGCTGAAACAGAAATGTACAATACTGGATTCCCCAGTAAAAATGATCTGCAGCTTTCAGAATCGGATACCTTGTTTTAATATTTAAGTGGCTTAAGTAATACAGATGTAGCCAAATAACATTCCCTATTTACAAATTATATGGTTGCTTTCTAGCAAAACTACATGAAATGTTTACTTACAAAATCCTAACCTTAGGTATTCAGACAGCTTTGTCTTTTTACATGAGTGTGCATCAGAACATCCAATAACTTTCCTGGAAGATTAGTGGTATTTTACTCTATGGATAACTAATAAAGCATTAAAATAAATTGCTGAAATCAAAATAAAAGCAAGAATAATTCTCTAGGGGAACTTCAGTGTGAAACATGTCACTTGACTGGATGAAAAGATTCCTGATATGGTTCTTGAGGAATAACTCCATTCCTTCTTCCTGCAGCCATCACCTTCTGTGCAGTACAGAAGTCTGTGTACAGTGTTACATGTGATTTCCCATATCATGACATCTGCTTCTTGTTTTTACTACTTGCCAACACCATTTGATGGGATCCATTCATTCACTGAAAACACAAACCTATCAGAACTGATGCTTATCTCATCTTAACCATCAGCAACATAGTCATACAAGAAGAAATCAATTAAAGCCATATATTTTACGTTCTGAACACATCTGCATTTTTCCAACTATGAATTAATTACATTCAGTGATTTATTAAATCCCTGCAGGTAACAAGATAAAGTCTCCTGGAATGAACAAACTTAGTATCAGTAAAACACAGCAGACCTTAATGTGTATCTGAAAATGCACTTTTAATTAGTGTTTGTATTCTATGTATAATCTTTTTCCTTATTTTATGGTTTATACTGAAGATTGGTGTAAATGAAAGAGATCAGAGTCCTAGCTAGCTAGTTTTCTTAACTAACATTCTTTCACCAAGCTTTTAGTTTCTGCTTTTCTGTCCTTGTTATAACAAACATCTTCACATTTGAAGTAATAAAATGCCATGCATTCCCATGGACAAAACCAGAGCTTAAAAAAAGCTCAGAAATGATTTTGCACAGTTCACATGTCAGACAAACTTGCACAGGCTCAAATTGCAACAGAAGACAAAGATCAGAAATTCCTTGAGGTCTGTACATACGCATTCACTAAAGTTGTCTGTAATTCTTGAGTGATATGGGTACAATGTTGTACATGCACAGAGAAAACAACGAGCAGTTTGTAAAAATCTCCTTTACTGGGAGTGTGAGAAGACAAAAGCAAGCAAAGACAATGAGAAGCCTGCATGCAGATTCCAAAGCTGTTTCAGTCATGGGAACGCAAACATGGGTCAGCCCTGTTTTTCAGTAAGATTTAATGAAGTGACTCATAATACAGAGACCAAATATGAATTAGCATGGTTTTAAAATGACATGGATACTGAAAATGTGAGAATTATATACAAATGGTATTTAGTGAAAGAGAAATCTCAAATTACGTCAACATTATCTGCATAAATGTATATGAGTATGTGTGTATGTGCATTATGTGCAGCCTCCCTCCCCCTGACTTCTAGCAAAGAAGAGTTTAAACATAATTTATTTTCTCTTATACTCTTTTAATTATACTTTACGTTATACTGGGTCACTTGGTGTTCGCCCCCCCAAATTCCCCCAGAAGGGTGGAGAAGGAAGTTCTGTCAAGAAAATCCAGTCACATTAAACTCAATAGTGAACAGGAGTGATTCTTACCAAGCAAAGAATTTACCTAAGAGGTTTACATTCCATAGGTACCAGTTCTGCAGCAAACATCATTCAAATGACAATCTACAGTGTGTGTGTGCGTGTGTATTTGTGCATGTGTGGATACTGTCTTTTCTGTGACCATATGAAGTTGTAGGAGTGCTTCAAAAATATGTTCCATTGTAAGGCTGAGGTCCTAGATCTCCCTGCTTTGCTTGGTTCCCAAATTTATGGCTCCCAGAAGAGTTTCAAAGAATAGAGTCTCAAGCTTTGTCTCTGTTCTGATCCTTGAGTGTCAGGCGCACTCTTCTCCCCACCAGCACTTGCAGGTAAGGTGATCTGCCATGAATTGCCATGCTTCCAGGACACAGGAAAGATTGCAAATATTATTGTGCTGCACACTGTGTAAGCTCCTTTGTACATCTCCTGGGCCTTAGTGAATGACAAGATAATAAAGTGAATTTCTATAAAGTGCTTGAGTGTACACTTTTATTTCCTACACTTACTCTGAAGTCCTGAACATAACTGTGAAATAATTGATGGTGATGGCAACGTAAACTACAGTCTCGATAGAACTTAAACTATCCAAGGTAGACACTATGTTTATTAGTGATGTGGCTTCAAAATTATATCAGTGTGGTTTCAGACGTATGATAAATATCAAGACTTATTCTGAGACTGATATCTAATGCCTGCAATGGCTTTTTATGTCTGGCTTTTAAGCACGAGGATTGCAAAAGGAATGTAACCTGTATTCTTGCACTGATGCTCTTTCTCTCATACATACGGGCATCAAACCATACTAGAAACTGAATTTCATTTTCAAAGTGGTAATTTTATAATTTGGCCATATACTATGTCATCATGAGGAATATAAATTAGACTCACAGTTTTGACACAGGCATTCACCATAATATTTATTATTAAAAAAAATTA
>WUAM01000131.1:1285790-1301546 GCA_024336885.1 Actenoides hombroni
TATTTATTTTTAATGGATATCATTTAAATAATAAAGATTTTAGCTGCTATGCATGAGAAGTAATAACCCAAATTGCAATAATGAAAATAAAAGCATCTGGAGTGATGCACATAATGCAATGATTGTAATATACCTCATCACAATACTTATTATCATGAATTCCAGGGGGAATATGACACCTATTTAAAAATCAGTATTCTGTCTTGTTTGTTTTTCTAGGTCTATTTTTTAGGTTCCAGTGACCATAAGTAGTAATGGGGTAAAAAATTTTAGAGCATACTTAAGTAGCTATAAGAAATTCAGCCAAGATGTCTTTCTGAGCCAATATTCAATTAATTCTTAATCATGAAAACAGGAAATCTTTTCTGCTTGAGTTGCCCTGCTTTCCAGACAAACTTGTCCAAAGAACTCAAGCTCTGCTCACCAACGATCACAAAAGTACTTAGTAAATTAATTACAAGCATAAATATCAATATTCTGGTCAAATAGTATTTTAGAAATTTTTTTTCCATGAAATCTTAACAAATTTTCCATTGAGTTTTTAATTTTCACTACCTCTTTTAAAATATCTCAACCATGCCACCCTTTCCAATAACACAGTCCGAACTCTGCTAAGTTATCCTCATAACTTTGAAGAATACTGCTAAGGAACTAGACACCTGTGAAACATCATCATGTTTGATTGTATTTTGCCAAGTTTTTTAATTGTTAATTTGTTTTCTGATATTTTATTTTGTTAATTCTTCTTCAACAGAAAATGGCTGCACTCTATCAAAATTTCAAGACATACCATCATTCATCTTAATATAAATTTTAATTCTGGGAAAATGGGGAAAATGTTCCCTTTCAGCAAATTTAGAAAAGATCTTAAAACAGTCAGTGAAGTTAGTTGATATTGAAACACCTTTGTTTGATATGGATATAGAATTTTCATAATAATCTTACAAGCATTCCATGGCTCAGGTTCAGGAACTACAACTCAGTGTCTGCCACAAGTTTTTGTGTATGACACTAAGCTGGAAATCAGTAGAGGTCAAGAAAAAAAATACTATGATTTTATGTCAATGTGCATAGGTATCCAAAATTTCAATCTCTTGTGATCTTCATCCTCCAGTGGAACTAAAGGGCTTGTCATGTGGTTTGAAAATGTAGAGGGCATATTTTGTAAATTACTTTCCTAGTGAGGTGTCAGAAAAAGGAGAAAACACCATCCAGATTTCACGTTTGAGACGGATACCTCTGACAGGAAAAGTCTTAGAGTTGAAAATGGGTTTGTAGCACCACTTTCATATTTAGTTAAGGGCAAATTTTAGGAAAGAGTGCTTTTAGACATGAACTCATGTGCATGTGTCTGCTTGTGTCCTCATACATGAAGAGAATAGTAACAGCACACACCATTATACCAACATACAAACAAGTCTGAGTGTCCTTTAGAGCCTAACACCCCTGAAGGTGTCTCATTTTAAAAGATATATATACAAAAGCTGCATATACATAGTTATGCTTGGGATTCATGTCAGAGAAAACCTCAGCACGGAAAGAAGCCTGATGGCTATTTGATCCTCCAAGGTTTCAACACCAAGCTCTTAGTTACTTCTTGTATAGTCCATGAAGTTGGTCTCAATAACTTCCCTGGGTGTTTGTGATGTTTATAGTCTAGCAGGACAGCAAAACAAAAAAAACACAACCTGACAGGAATCTAGCTTCAGTTAAGCGGAAATAAGTAAGCAAATTCAGAGTTTTCAAATGATAGAGCTTTTGCACTTCTTGTGCATCTAAGAAAACTGGAGTAATTTCTGGCAATGAGTGGAGTTAGCACATCACTACAGAGCTGCTCAAATATTCAACCCTAAAAACCAGATGGACTAAAATCTAGCTCTTCTGCAACTGTTCTGAATCTGGCTTGGTAACATACATGGTGCCTACAACTGGCATTACAGCATAATCAACAATACATGTGCCTAGCAGTGACCAAAGAGGGTTGTAACATAGTCAAAGAGCAGGCAATATCTCCTCCTATTGCCTTGTAAACCACTGTTCTAGTTTTCAGTTAAACTATAGTCAAATGCTTTTCAATTTCCTTTTCACATATGTAGAGAAGGCATTAAGGTGTCTCCAGTCACATAGTCTTCTCAGGTGCATACTTTGTTCCTTAGAAAAAGACAGAAACTTATGTAAACGGCTTGCATTAATGTCTTGAGTTGGGTTCAGGTTAATTATCAGAAGCAGTTGCTGGTCCAAGCAGTTGCGAGGAGCTGCAGCTGGGAGGCGCCACAGCTAGGATAAACAACTGAACCAGCCAAGAGCATATTCCATACCATATTGACATCATGTCCCTATATAAGGGAAGAGCTGGTCTAAGATATGAACACCTGTTTTCAGTTTGTTTCAGTTTGGCCAGAGCAGGGAAAGTTGGCATCTTGGGCCCAGGTAGTACCTTCCTGGCTTCTATTTCTTGATTTATAAATCATTTCATTAGTACTGTTGGGGTTTTTTTTCTCTATTTGTGTTGTTTTATTAAACTGTCCTTACCTCAGCCCCTGGGGTCTTACCTCTTTTCTTGCTCCTGCTTCTCCTTCCCATGCCTTGTGAGGGGGTTGGGGATGGAGAAGCAGTGGGTGAGTGGCTATGTGGTGTTTAGCTGCCAACAGAGGTTAAACCATGACAATCAATTATGATTAGTCTTAATCCAAAATAGATTCATAAGGCTGGACTTGCCTTTCTCTAATTTCTATGTCTATAATGCAAATGCCTACATCTGAGCTAGTTATGCCAGGCTTTCTAATTGCTCAAATAAAAAGCAGACACTTTTAAAGGTATGCTCATCTACCCTATTTTAGGATGAGATGAACAGCACCACAGAAATGCCTCTTCTTCTCTGATCTCTATGAAGGAAATACAGATTGGCAACAATAAATTCACTTTTCATTGGATTAATCCCCTTGTGCTTTTTAAGTCCAAGACCATCTTGTACAAGACACTTCCTCTGGGCGTCCATGGTGTCATGCTGAGCCTGGGAGTCTTGATGTACAGTCCATGAAAGAATTCATTTTCCTCATTTAAGGTTTTTCTTATCCAACTGTGAATTTTTTTCTTTCCTGGAGGGTTATGTTCAATAATATTAAATTACTAAATATTAATTAAGTGACTTCCATGAATCTATATAATATACTTCCAAGGGCAGTTGCTATAACCTTTGAAAGGAGGCTAGCTGCAAGCTGTGTCCGCATTGCCAAACACCTTTTCAAGGTTTCCTAGTGGCAGCTGGATGTGTCGTAGAGTTGCAGTCCATAGGTGGGCAAGTGCAGCTTCTCTGCTTCGCCACAGGAGGAAGAATCTGTCTCAGCCATTCTAGGGCTGAAACTGCATCTCTTGTGTTGCCTGGGCTCCATCCCTTAATTACGCCGAGGATTATGTCTAATGCCTTCAGCTGGCTTTGGAAATGGTCTGGAGCCAAAAGAAAGAAACGGGCAAGAACCTTTTCCATTTGCAAAAGCCTGAAGCTAGTTAGTAGAAGGTGCTATGCTTTCCAACACTCAAATTTGTCATTCTCACCTACCGCAGCATATTTTGTGAGCTGTAGCAACCCTACATAGAGATGAATAGTGCAAAAATCATTGTTCTATGGTTTTTTAAATTAGTTTAGTGATTCTTTCTCATATAAAACATCAGAAAATTACACATTTGCACTTACATGTAAATTACATACTTAAATTACTTATTTTAATATCATTAGTTATCTACTCTGAAGCTGCCTAACTACTGGCTGGATTTTATGTAGAGAGCAACAAAGAAGGTTTTGGTTTGTTGGGTTTTTTTTGCCAGCAGGAGAACTGGTTTAGAATGTTCTTGTTTGGAGTGATCTACGGGTTATCTGGAATCATGTAACAGGAAGGATTTTGTAGAAAATAGCTGGTTGCCTGATAGAGTCAAAAAGTAGCTGCTGCAGCAGTAAATTTCTGCCATGGCTTTGCATAAAGGCAAATCTAAATGGAGAAATGGAGCATTTTATTTTGGAAGCACATATGAGAAATGCAATTGTCACAAGTGACAAAAAAATAGTTATTTCACCTGTGAAGGCATACTTATAAAATCAAAGTGTGCCATGAAATTGGATTCTATGATACATTTCAAAAGGGAGAAAAAAAATCAGCAGATTAATATATATGTTTGTATATTTTCAGCAGCCCTGCAGTCACCTTGTACTTAGCATTGGCCATGAAACGATGGCAGAATCAAACTAGGTAAATATTTATTTAGCTCTAAGGTATTAAGACTAATCCCGTCAGTTTTTCCCTCTGTTTTCCTTTCACACAAATGTGAAGAAGTTAGCGCATGCAAACTTGATTTCACTAGTGATAACCCATGGGGGTGTAGAGCCATTTCAGCTTACAGAGGTGATTGCATAAGCAGTTACAAAATCATTATATTTTTGCTTTAATATAGGAGAAAAGGTTTAAACTTTGCAGTGCAGTGGCTCTTAACTGACTGGTGGAACAGAGGTCTTCTGTGCAAAGTGCTGAACCCCATCATTTCATGGGAAGAATTTTGTAGTGAGGATTTCTGTGCTGTAACAAGGAGCCAACAGATGCTTGGTGGGGTTTGACTGGATCAGTTTTACAACAGTTCAGAAAAAAAAAATAAGTGAAAGAGCATGGTCAAAATCCCTTTTTTTCTTTTGCATCAGCACAGCTTCTCTAATAGTTAACACTTGTACACACTGGAATCATGCCATGCATCTTAACTCTTCTTTACCCAATTTACGAGATATGCGTGCCACGCTTCCATGCCAAAGCTCTGAAGTGGGGCTCTGGTGGATTGCAAACACGTCTTCCAGATACGCACTTCTGAGTGCAACTAGCTTTCTGCTCCTGTAGGTGTCCTGTTCTGCTTCTTCAGCAAATCTCCAAGAATTGAGGAAATAAAACAAGCCTATGCTTTCCCTTTTATCTGCCTATACAGGATGGCCTTAAGCCAGTATTTCAATGAACACTGTGAGCTCTTGATGAGGCCCTTACCACGACAGTTTTTTCCCTGCAAAGCTGCCTCATCATACCCTGTACAACTTTCAAAGGACTGAGTAAATTGAGCTAGGTCTCTTCAGAGCCCTGGCCTCATTTCTTGCTCTAATATACTTCAGTTCCTGGGACCTAGTTAGGCTAGTTACGCATTCACACATGGTGTAGCCACCTTTACTTCTTTGTGTTACCTGTGAACATTGAAAAACCATATTAATTGCATTTTCATACAATTATGCTGTATTTCTTTTTTTCTTCTAAAGTGTAATTGGATTGAAATTGATATGCATACAGTAGGTTATTGACACCTACAGTCATTACCAATACAGCAGAGCAAATTATGATTCTTTTTAGTTAAATAATTACAATTAAAAATAAGGGGGGGGGAAATCATCTGCTACAATGAAATTGAAATGGACTTTCTGTGTATTTTTCATTGCAATGTTACATTTTGTTCTCAAATTATGTGCCTCTAATTATTTTGTCTTTAAAAAATATAGACCACTCGCCAGTGAAAAATATTGTTTGAAGGGAAAAGCCAAAATGATTCATTTAAAAAAATGTCAAAATAAGCAGTTGGTGTTTCTGAAATGAAACATTTCAGGGTTTTTTTTTATATTGCTTCCATATTTTTTCAGTTGTAACTATTTGTCAAATTACACTTACTGGTGTGAACAATTTGGGTCACTTTAGAAGTGTACTTCCAGTGACTTGTCTAGTAATTGAAAAAAAAATTATCTATCCCTGCTGTTACAACAATAAAGGATGTAAAAATATTCACTGTAAAATGTAGCAGTAACAATAGACACAGTCATAACGGCTGAATGAGAGAGTATTTCTGTTTCATGAATGGATTCCAGTAGGCATTTTCCAAGCTTAACAGTCATGAGCGGTCTATAACTATATCTAAAAGCAACCCTTCTACCAAACTCACATAAAACATTCCTTCATTTCCTATGCTAAGGTTCTTTTCTTGCATGAGTTAGGTTCTGTGTTTGGGTCTCCAATAGCATATCCCTGCATCAGGATGTCCGTGACTTCTTTATCAGTGCTCATGCAATCTTCTCTGTCTACTGAAGGTGTCTAACATAGTAAACCTAATTCAGTAAATAGTATTTTACATGTTTCAGCTGTCTTTTAGTCTTGGAGATTCTCACTCACACCAGTATTTTAGCCCTTTTGAAACTGCTCTGTATTCTCTTGTGACAAAGGCTTATTTCAATTCATTTATGTTTTCTGATTAACAAAATAGTTTTGGTTAAATTTATCACTCACGGTAATCAAGTCACATATATTCTGTGTATATTCTATTCTATACTGCTAATGTTAGCACAGAGATTGAATTCTACTTGTGCCAGTGACATCATTTTGGTCACACCAGGCATATAAATTAAAGAGTGTGCATAAGTCTTTGCAGTATTAGGTCTCTCATAAGACAAGTTGCATGTACTATACCAAAATTAAGCACTACAGAATTTTTCCTCCTGGAAAAGAATACATAACTTAGGCTATTTTCCGCACATATGAGATAAAGCACAATGTCTTCTGTTTATCGAACAAACAGGCAGACACAGAGCCAAAATCACCCTTTCTTCTCATGCAATCTGCCAGAATGCCAACACGCTGGTTCTTATGGTTCATATCCTTTCAAGTGAAATTGCTTATTTTTGTCTCACATGAGTTGGTTTCCTTGTTCATTTATAAGATTATTAATAAGAACATTAGCAACAAGAATAAAAACCATTCTGGTTTGGGAGAGGCTTTTTTTATTCATATGCAGTTTACTTAAACCCCGTGCTAGTAAAACTTTTCTGAAGCATTGCACTCCGCTCATGAGCATTCAGCTCATGGAAAACTGTCAGTTTATAAAATGCTCTAAAGAGTGAGATTTGGTGTGGCAGGGGTTAAGGATGAATGGGACTATCTGTTACTTCTCAGTATTTCCTATTTTATTTATTGTGAATTTCCTTCAATTGAATGCAAGCAGAGGAAGAACATAAACATTTAGTGGTCATTTCCGCTGGAAATACTTAAATATCCAGCCCACGGAAAGCTAATGGCAGAAGTATATAATGAGAATGCAGAGTCTTCTCTGAAAATGCGGCTCATGAAATGGATGCTGCCCTTCCTGAATGATATGAAGTCATTTACACTGCCAAATCATAAATAATAACGAATTTTTGCGTAACAATTGATTAGAGACTAACAGAAAAATCAAGCACTTCCACAAACTTGCTTCTAGCCTGCAGAATCACAGGATAATGGGGCTGACAGCTCTTACTGCCCCAAAAGTGAATACAGCCACGGTTGTGGTGCTTCACAACCGGGTAACTCTGGAAGAAAAATCTGAAAAACAGGATTTGTCAAGTTGGCATCATTCTTCATGCTCATCAAATTGTTTAGCGAGCTTAGCTGAAGCAAAAAGTGAAACAGGATAGCAGCTGGTGCAAAAAGATCCTTAAACAACATTTGATAGATGACGTACGCGAGAGAAAGCATGGCTCTTTGGCTGAGGGAGGGAGAATTGCAACAAAGACCTCAATTTATTTTTGCCGTTCTACCTATTATACCTAGGATTACTGCAGAAAACAAAGAAATAATGGTATTGTTCCTTTCAAGTGCAAAGCGTGACTGACTGTGTTTCATTCTGCTCTATTCCTTCCGCAGATTAAAGCCCAAGAGTTACGACTATGTTTTCACGCCAAAATATAGATACATGAATAAACCATTTTAAAAAATGATCATCTGCTGCAGGGCAGATGTTAACAAAGCACTTGTGGTACAGAAGTGAAATTGATATAAAAAATGTTTGCAAACAACTCTAGCATTGGCAACCACCAAAAGCTAAGAGTTTCATATTTAATGTGGGTACTTTCCTCTAATGCTGATGTATTAAAAAAAGAGACACCATATGCTCAGGGGTGGGAACAGGGTGGATATACCAAAGTAGCATTATATAGAAACTATAATAAAATCACTGTTGAAGAATTGATCCCAGATGACATGCTGTTGAATGTACTTGGATGTAAATGAGCTGACAAAAAATAGATAATTAAATATATAATTAGACCTTGGAACCTGCTGTTGAAGGATAGTTTTGAGTATGCAACTAATTGTACAAGGCATTAGCCTGTGTGAGTGTGGGCAGGAGAAATACATTTTACAGCCTTTGTTTTTCAAGGTATTTACAGGTACATGTAACTTAGAGTAAGTTTTCTTCCTTTTAATTGAGTTCTTCTCATACTTACAACTACACATGTGTGTTTTACCAGTTAAGTCTGTATTCTTCCTTGATTGTGTCTATTAAAGGATGACATTAGGAGAACGTCAGGTATTTCAATATTGTACACCTCACATAAAATATTCCTTTATTTTATTTCATGTAAATTGAGAAGAGGTATTTTGTATTTTTCTTGCACAGTGGCCTGTTTAGGATTACTTAATCCTTTCTGAGCAGATTAAATTAAAGGGAAAAAAATCTGAGGCCTTGTGAACTCTTAAATAAGGTGTAGGTGTACCATTGCTTGCTCCTTCTGCACTCCCCCCCCCGCCGATATTACTGCAAACGCCATTTCTTCAGAGTCTGAAAACATTTTTTATTTTGGAACAGTTTCCAGCAAATGTCAGAATGTCTCATTCTGGAGGACTAAAACAATGAAACAGTAAATATTTCCACAATGAAATATTGATACTTCACATTTAAATGATGCTTTTGTTCAGAAACAGACCTAATTTGAAGGGGTCAGAAATGTTTCTAAAAGCAACAAAACTGAGTGGGTTTTTTTTGTTTTTTTGTTTTGTGGGGGTTTTTTTTGACATTTACATTGTTCCTATATTTTGGCTGGATGACCAAAGAGAAAGCAATCCACTATTCATGTGCCCTTAATCTACACAGACTTTTTCCTTGTTATATAACAAGTTTTATCATGAGGTGATTTCTAGGTAACAGTTACATAATTACAATTTAGGTGTAGTTACTATCAATAAAGGTGCTCTTTTTCCTTACAGGAATCAGGATATTTATTTTTTATTAATGCATCTTTCTCTTATATATGGGAATAGTTGAAGTGAGGCAAGATGTTTGTGTAGGTGAAGACTTCAACCTCATTAACGCTTTCCATGTGCACCAGTGTACTTCTGTTTGTGTAAAGACACACCTTGGGACAAACCAATGAATGCTCAGGTTAAAGCAGAGCTATAGAGGTTCTATATGCTTCTAACAACATCTGTTAAAAAGCTGCATAGAAATGAACCACTCTGTGCACAGAGACTTGGTTTTAAAGTTTAATAAGGTTCTTTCAGTTTACAAATTTATTTTTTTTTCAAAGGATCAAAACCATATAGGTGCACTCTGGGCTACTCTTTTTAGATTGAAAGTAGAAGGGCAAATTCTGAATTCAAGCATATATGTAAAAGTGTAAAAATAGGTGTCTAAAATTAATATGCATTCTTCTTTGCCACTCAAAGTTTTAAAAGACTGTAAGTGACTTAAAATGCACTCAAAAATAATCAAAAAGCTTCATTTAGTTTCAGGCTGACACTATTTTTTATAGATATTCAAAAATGGCATAGTAGAAACTGCCATGTAAACAGGCTTTGTGCAGCAGAAACCTACAGGCGTAATAATGTGACTTTTTCTTAATGAAACATGGCATGTTTTAACCTGACACTGTTTTTTGAATTCACGTGTTAATATGGTTTCAAGTACAAAATATGGATGCAAGCAGATGGAATATAGCATGTTACTGAAGTTACCTTGTGACTTTACCTTGATGTATCTTTCACATATTACAAATCCAGTCTGTATTCCTAAGACACAGGCACACATAACTTTTTTGTTCATGTACTCCAGTCATCATAGTCTGGAAAACCTGCTGCACTTAACAATCAATTCATAGAGGAAAAGAATGGAAAAGAAGAAAAGTAAAGTAATAAGATTACACCATTTAGAGTAGGTAAAATCTCACCGAGATTCTAATTTCTTAGGATAAGAATAAGCACTCTCAAGGAAAATTAAAAGACTAAGGGAGGAGCAGTTCAGAAGATGAAGAGAGTAAGTCTGAGAAGAAAAAAACCAGCAAGTTCCTCCAGGGAATTCTAAACCTGCTTATTCTCCCACAATTAAGCGAAGCTGGTGTAACAGTGCTGATACTAAAAATGAATAAAGGTTCCCATTAAAATGAATGTTAAAATTCCCTTTTTCTTGAATCTAGAACTAATCTCCTGCTGAGGCTGGGATCATGTCAGTGATCTGAGACAATGAAAATATCATAATGAAATGCAGGTATGCACTATAAAATTGTGACCTCGTTGGGATTTTCTTTTTTTTCTGGAAGTGATCTTTCTTCTTTTTGACCCTGTAGAAAAGGAGATTCAGTTCCGTTTTCTTTAGTCATGAGGGAAACACCTGCTGGACAGCAAGATTCCTCTTACAGAACTGAATCAGTACTATCTAGGGTAGTTATCCTTCTTCCACCAGTATACCACACAGGGGCTACATGAAGCTGCAGGCCAGTGGCTCTCTTCTGTGCTGGAAAATCATCCAGACAGTGGAGTTGTACCTGAAGGCAAACCTTTTTGGCCACTGGAGAGACCGTTGCCAAGGGCAGGGAAGTGGGACTGCAGTATAGGGGTGTCCAATTTGCACCCAACTGGTCTGGCAGCACTCTCGGCTGCTGGCTAGTAATTTTGGCTAGGGAGCAGCTTCAGAGGGAGTGACGTGAAAAAAGAGATTTAGCATCCTCCCTCGGCTACACCAACTACTCCCCAGCTACAGACCAGGGTATGGTCATTTGGCTTTCTTCCTCTATAACTGTAGCACTACACACCTGCTTCTGAAAAGTCATGGCAACAACCCTCACTTGCTCATTTTCCTCTTTTCCTCTCTTCTCCACCTGTTCCCTTCACTTTTTTCTTTCTTGCCTTCCCATGCTTTCTTTCTGCTCATCTTCAGTATCTAATGCTTGTGCCTAGAAAGAAAAGGAATTTTAGAACAAAATAATCAAAGTGTGCTTTTGTCCACACAGACACATATGAATCATGGGTGTTTTGTACTTATCAGCATAAAACATCACAATTTAATGTAAGTATACACAAATAAAGAGGAAGAGAGAAAGGCAAGAAAACATACAGAAGGAGAGCAAGAGACTAGAGTAAAGGGAAGCAGAGCAGAAAGAAAACAGACGAAGAATTGTCTTGCAAATATTCTTTCAAGAGGAATCTTGAAAGTTTTCCGTCCTCTTTTTCAGTGAGGTAAGTGGCAACCAGAGAGATCTGACTGGAAATCATACCATTTCTTCACCTATTATTTTTTGTCTGTCAGAAATGCATGAAGAATTGTGGGCTGGGAGTCTTAAACCTCTTGGCTGAGACAATGGGAATCTCAGTTGTAGACTGGATGCTATGTACTCCTGACCATGGGTATGAAACATAATGTTGGAAGGTTATTACTGACAGTAATTGCATTAATTTTTTGTGAAAAAAACCCCAACAAAAACCAACACATGAGCTTTGGGACTTTTCTGCGACACATAACAGTTCTTGCACAAGCGTGTGAGGGAAGGGTCACTCTGTGTACAAATGAACGAGTCACTTAGATTTCTCCTTAAAAGGATAGTCTTTGAATGAAACTAAATTTAACTGTGCCATCTTTAATAAGCAAAGTACTGGGCAAATTGATTTGACAAATATCATTTACCACGTGACTGTATGTATGTTATTCTTGGCTAAGTTTGCTTATGGTTTGAATCAAAATTTAATGACAAATTTTTCTGTGAGATGATAATCCAGATCATTTTTCATTATATCATATGCAAAGAGCTAGGAAACGTGAGAATAATCAAACTTTACCATATATTCTTAATAGTAGTAATTTCTTAATAACCATCCGCAAAAAAAATCCTAAGTGTATCCAACACGATTGAAAACATAATTTACCAGTGATAACCCAAACTTTGTGCATTGTAGGGTGTTGTTTGTGCCCTCCCCAAACACATTCATGGATAATCAGAGCACCAAGTCCACCTCTGGGTGAGGAGACGCATGCACATAAATATGCAGCCCACGCTCTTTGGTCTTGCTGGAGCTGCTGTCAATCATGACTGCTGCACAGCCTACAGGGATGCTTTTCCATGGCTTTCTAGACAAGGAATTGGACAGGCACCTTCCTCTGTACAGCACAGAAAATAGTAACTCTGGCTGCAGTTTTGCTGAGGCGCACACAGAGACACAACTATTCTTCCTTCATCTGGAGGAAGGAAGCAGAAACACAACCACCTGTTAGCAAATTACAGAAAGTCTGTGTAACAACAGGCTAAATATCTCATCCAGCTGGAAGCCTGTGGTAAAAAGGGCAGGTTTTGTTTGGGGTTGGTTTGGTGTGGTTTTATTTCAAAGGGTCATAACGGGTGGTGGTGTGCAAGCTTCACCAGCGAGGCCCTGTCCCATCCGTTCAAATGGAAGCGAGAGTTTTTAGAAAAGCACATTGTTCTGCTACAAATCTCTTTGCCGATTCCCACTGAAGTGAATAGCCCCTCATTCCAGCGGGAATTTGTCCCGTCACTTCAAATGTTATGCATATAAGTTAATTTCACACTGCTTCAGGACTTTGTTTTCAAATGACCAAAAGGGTTAAGAACAGAGAAGTAAATGCTTGCCAAACACCCTGGTCTAAATTAAGGGTAAGGGTTTTTTTTCATGGGGGGTGGGGGGGGAAGGGCAGGTGGGTGGACAATGGCCAGAAAGAGAGGGAAACATGGACTGGAAGTAAAGTACAGTCTTTTGTATTTCTACAGGTCAAAGATGCTTTTGACCAGGACTGCTGCCAACTGTGGAAAACCATCTTTTTATGGAAAAAAATATGCCAGTAACAACAGATTTACAAGAACTGAGCCAGTGTGTCCTATATGCATTTATTCAATAATATGCAAGATTAATTGTTTGAAGCATCATGCCTTCAGGAGTGTTCTAAGCATTGGGGAGCCAAATTTAGCCTCGATATCATGATGTCAAATTTCCTTTTGTATCACAAAGTCCCCAGGATGCTTGATTACAACAGTGCTGAATTTGGCACTGGAAGATGCTACCTACAGACTGGGCACAGTTCTGTTTAAATATGACAAACTGGATTTGTTTCCTTAGCCTGCATGAATCAATGTACATATTTTGGTGCTAGACCTTCAAAACATTTTATTTTAAAAAGACCTAATGTCTTTTGTTCTTTTGGAATGAAAAGAAATTAAAATATTACAACAGATGGCAATTTGATTATAGTTGTCACAAATAGGATTTTAAGGGTTGCACTCTTAATTACACTATAGTCCCATTATATTTCCTGCACATCCTAAGAGTGCCTTAAACTTGGTGTAAATGTAATTATGAGATGCAATTTGCTTCGGCTGTTAACTATAAAAGGGGATTTATCTATATATAGGACTCATCTATGCAGGGAAATGGAATTACACCCGATTAAAACATCTACCTGGAATGTTACATCAGCAAAGCCATATCAGTATAAATTATTCTTCTACAACTATGGTTATCAATTTTCCGACGTATAAAGGCTTTTAGCATAAATAAAAATTGAGCTGTAATAATTATTTAGTTCATTTGTTCAGGTTTACTGGCATGGTGGGATATATTGGTTTCCCTGGAATCAGAACACCAAAGATTCAAACAACTGAGTAAAGAACTAGGCTTCAAAAGTATCAGGAGACAGAGAAAAACCTCTTTTTTTCCCTTTAAACAAACTGTCGTACAAATATCTTTATGCACTTTTGGAAAAGATCCTTTGTACCACCTGAGCAATCCTGAATTCCAGTCCCAGAGCAAACTGGCATGAGAAGAGTTTTGTACTAGCTGAGGATTAGACGTACGGATTTACACTGATTTCACAAAACTTTGAGAGTCCCCTCAGTTATGTTGGTTTGCATAGCAAAATGGTGATCAATGCTGAATGTCCATCATGGCTAGCAGTTTGCCTCTAGTAACTCTTCCCCCAAGTTCTGTTTTGTTTCACAGTTACAAATTAATGAGGCCAGTTAATTGGCAAACGTTCAGTGTAGCTGAAGACCAGATGAACATACTATTGTGAGCATCTGACAAACTTATCCATGCGTAGCTTTGAGAAAAACTGCTGTTCAAGCCCACTATTGAAGGAAATGATCACATATTACACCATATTGCAGAAAACATGGGGGTTATACAGAACCTGCTCCCAGAAGACATCTCAGTAGCAGGTATGGTGTATACAGCTATTCAATATTTTCCTTCAAGGTTTGCAAGGATAGTGCACTGAAATGAAAAAGCACATCTACATTGTAAAGAAGCAAGACTCTCAACCCAATTCCTTTGAGCTTCTGCATTTTGCTGTCAAAAAATCTGACTTGGGGAAATATCCATTGTGCCCACAATATGGATGTACAGATCAGTACTGAGATGTGGCAAAGAAATTAGTTCCTAGAAAGGTCACCTTTAGTTTTATGACCTGGTTACAGCCTGCTGTAATTCTGAGACATCCCTTAGCTGGACTCCTGGGACCTTGGGCAAAGGCATGAATCCCCTCTTTACCTGGGATGCAGCCACCTTGCCCTGCCACCTTACTTACAGCATTGGTCTCCACCTGTGGCTTGGGGCAGGGCATCATCACTGCCTCTGGAGCAGCTCTGTCCTCATTTTTGACAGCCTTACCCAGAGCAAAGCTATGTGCTGTGCCACAGCCAACAATTCCTGCAGGCATTCGCATGACAAAAACCCTCCCTGCTGCCCCCCGGACCCCTGCAGGCCCATCTGCACAAGGCCATATTTGGTATTCCTCGGTGATTCCTGCGCACTACTCCCAGATGGTTTTACACCCCTTAGCTCTGCCAAAGTCTGCTTTCGGATGCAGTCATCTCTTGTGGGTTTAGGATGGAGTCCACATCTTTTTGTACCCGTGCGCTCGATGCTCCCCCTTAGGCTGACGAGATGCCTACACAAGCCACATTGGGAGGTGCTGTGAAAACAGATGCCCCTGCCCGGCACCTCTGTGGTGACGGGTAACGCATTACGTGCCTCTCACCGGGGGTTTGCCAACGGTAAGAGTCAGCGATGAGGGGATAACGGCGGGAAAATTTACTGTCGGTAAAACCACGGGGCTAAACCTGAGTGCCCGCTGCCAGGGGCCCAGAGCACGATCCGCTGCGTCCCGGCCCCGCAGCGCGCGGTCGCCTCCGCGGAGAAGAAAACCGCCAGTCCCGACGAGGAGGCGCCGGCCGGCTCCCCGGGCCCCGGGGGAGCCCGGCGTTGGCCCTGACCAGTCCCCGCGGCGGCCGGGTGAACGGGAACGCCCGTGACCGCGCCCGGCGCCTGGCGAGGGGACTGCGGCCAGTGTCCCGCCGTCTCCCGGTGGACCCCGCCCGGGGCATGAGCTGCTAACCGGTCCCTGGGCCGCGGGGCAGGCCGGGCCGGCCGGGCCGCACCGGATCATTCGGCGGCACGGCTCCCCTCCTTTGCCGGCTTCCCACTGCCTCAGCGGGGCCCGCGCCCGGCGTGTGCCGGACAGCGGATAGGAGGACGCGTGGCGAAGCCTCCCTTCCCTGCAGTGGCGACGCGGGACAGGAGAGGCAGAGAAGGCCGGTAAGGCTGCCGGAGAAAGCAGAAGACGTGCGGGGGAGCGGGCGCCGGGCGGTGAGGAGAAGAAGGTATAATTTTGACATTTCACATGTCTGAATGACTTTTTGCTTGGTGTTGTGATTGCACT
>WUAM01000131.1:1303684-1319799 GCA_024336885.1 Actenoides hombroni
AAAGTGACTCTACGCATTTTACTACGTTGTACATAGCAGTGGAAGGTGTGGGGGGGCGGGGGGGAGCGGACTTGGGCAAGAGCACCTCGAAAAACATCACAGTGCTGTTGTATTCCCAATGCAGTAATGAAGAGTTAGCAAGGGTGTTTTATTATAGGATACACCATGTCCTTTTCCTCTTAAAAGGAACGAGAAACAAGTTAGAGGAGGTAGTCTCTGGAGGTTCGTGTGATAAAAATACCAAGAAACTTGTGAACCTTGCCACCAGAAAGCAGTATAAAGTATAGTATCAGAGAAATGCTTTTTGAGGGAGGGAGTTGAGACACTGCTACTGTAAGATTGTACACTTGCATGTAATAGTCTCCCCCCTCTGGCAATGGTGTAGCTTTCAGAAAAGAGTATTGCTAATTTAAGAATAAATATATGCATTTGCTGAAAGAGAACTCTGCTAAGTTGTGTATGTTCCATCTGTCCCCCAAGAAAGGCAACTTACGTGGAAGAAGAGTGGGCCTTCATGTATACAGGGTTTATTTCAGAGGAAGAAGGGTAGTTCCCCGTCGTTTCCTGTTCTGATGGGGAACCTGTTTGAATTTACTGAGAGCTAATGCGCTCAAATAAATTTAGTAGAGAGGTCAGATTTAGTCCTAGTCAAGCTGAATAACAGCTGCAGTACTGCTTACAAGCACAAGAGTTCTGCGGGACTAGGTGACTGTCTCTTTAGCCAGAGAAAACTAGGATGCTCCTTTAGGGAAGGTGAACTGTATGTTAGTGAGGCAGTTTAAAAGTCCAATTGATTATGCAGAAAGAGTTACGTGTTGCATAGAGTACGTCCTGGCTACAGGATTACGTCTCAAAATTAATGGCTTTCTTGGTTTTTTTAATAGATCACCAACTATTGAAGTAAGGTGAAATAACTGAAACAAGGTCTATTGTGTTCTGTAGAGCACCTTAGCTAAATGCTTTAAAAAATGTTGAAGAGCTATTTTTTCTTCCTCAGCAGTTTTATTTCCTGCACAAAACTTTGGAGCTTGTAACTGATAACAAACACATTGTGCAGTATTTGGCTTTAGTTGTGGTAAGTCAACTTTTTCAGTATTAAGAAGGTGCCACATATTAAAAATTTAAGGCTACAAGACTTCATTTTCATATGGCTGGCAAACTTCTTGCACTAGCAGGTTTTTTTCTTCTCCCTTTGTTCAGTGTCATTCCTGCTCTTTTGTGATTAAAAAGGTGAAGTTGCAGACTTGGACTTAACCTTGCCAAGCTATTTTTACATGTAAATATGAAAATAATAGTAACAATGAACTTGAGAGCATCCGTGTAACATGTCATGCGGTGGCTTGCTATTTTAGTCTTGATGAGTGTAATTCGGATGTCAGTCTTCCCAGATTCCTTTTGGCATATGCATAGTTGCCTGATAACAGTTTGGAACATCTGCCAAAAGTGGGAATGTTGTGTTGAAATAGTGTGGTGTTTTTGTTTGTTTTTTCAAGTGCAAGATTTTGGAGTATAATCTATGGATAAAAGGGGAGATTTAAAAGACTGTTAGTGACTTTGCCCTACTCCTTACCTCACAGTCCAAAATGTGGGATTTTTTGTCAATATCATAGTTTTCTTAGATGACTTTTTTTCCTCTGAAATTTTCCACAGTTGTTTTCATTATCTGTCACAGGTGACTGTGAAGGAATACTAATATGACTGTGGCTTTTAAGAGTGCTTGTAAATGCCTGATTAGATGTTAATGGGACCGAAAACTGCTGCGTAATTTTGGTCACCATCCCTCCTACTGGTAGGTCAATTCTGATAATGCTAGCGAAAGGAAGAAATAATAAAAAAAAAGCTAGTATAATAATTTCACCACAAAATCAAAGCTATTTCTATATAACCATTTTGACTGAGAACTATAAATGATGATTTATTTGATCTGTAATTACTCAGAAATAATATCAAGAAAGCAGTAATGCTCAAAAAAACTGAAGAGGGAAGGAAGACAGACAGTTTACGTGTGCTATGAAGAGCAACTTTCTGATTTAGGAAAATGAGACTATCCGGTCCAGGTTATATGTATGTCATTCTTCCACTTCTCAGTCAAACAGTGTTTGGTGCAGTGAACTAAGTGCTAAACCTACATGAACCAACTTAGTATGGCTTTGAAATAGAGAAGATGTATGACTTTCATGAGAAAGATCATCATAACCTTTAATTTCTAAAATAACTTGGTATACAGTGTGGCAAATATTTTTGCAGCTCTGCTGTATATGAGAACCTGTGTGCTGCTAAGTAATGAATCCTTCATAGTTTCAATGCCTCGGTTTGCACACAACGATGAAGTTTTTTTGTACAATTTTTTTGGAATGTAAGCATGACTTAAAAACTAAGCAAAAATGTAAAGTGAGGTGAATAGAAAGGACTGTACCTCTTTCTATCATGCATTCTAAGATGCATTTTTCAGGGACTTGGAAGAAATGCTTTTCTTTCTTTTCCAATTTGAATTATTGGTTATGTTCTCAGTAAGGCCAGAAAAAGAAGTGTTTGTGGGACATATGGTTTTCACTTGCTATTTTTTTTTTTCCCTTCTCCAGGCTGCTTTAAGGAATACAGAACTCCAGACTAGTGGAGCTGGAAGTGTCGTGTAGTAAAGATGTGGATAATACAAGTATAGAGTGTACAATATACGAAAATGGAGTTGCAAATAAGAAGGAAATTCCCAAGTAATTATTGACTAGAAACTTCATTATTTTTTTATTTAGGCTCAGTCATAACAAAACAAATCAAGTCAAGCCAACCAGGTTACCACTTTGGAAATGATCAAGTGTGTTATACATTGTTGTCTTTTTGAACGCTCTTTTTTTTCTGAATCGTATGTAAAAGGCAATGATAATAGTTTAGAAATTCATTTCTGAATATACATTTAATTTTTGAAAATGGTATGGAGAGAAATGCACTTGTAAGAAGGCATTAGGTGAACCAATATGACAATAGCATTCCTATTCCTTCTCCTTCTATAGAAGGTATTTGTAAAGTTGGAAAATGAAATGTTGGTGAACTGTGTTGTAGGTAGTGTACCGTATGAAACTTCTGTGTGAAGGAACAGAGCAACTGCACTCGTAGATGTAACAGACTACTCTCAGAGCAGGTTAGAGGTAAACTTGGATTGTTTGGTAATTAGTGGAAAAAAAAAATGAAGCCAGATGTTTGTCTAGCCTGTACTTCAGGATAACTCAATATAAACTTATGTGTGCTGTTTTGGAACAGTTCTTTGCTGTATTTTGTTTTGGCAGGTCTGTCATGTTCAAGATCATAGTTAAACTGTGGTGCTCATGTAAAATAAATACAATGTAGATGCTAACACTTCAATAAAATATTTTATATAGACAAGACAGTTTTGATTTGTCTGTAGCACTTCACTGCAATAGTACAGATTCGAGTTGCTTTGAAACAAGTGGTTATGAAACTTGCATGGACAAGGTGAAAGCGGGTTATAGTAATCATAAATTTTGGGATGAATGAAAAGTGAGGATGCCAACTAACTTTTTTGGCCTCTGGTGTGCAAGCACTCACATATATATATGGAAGTATATTGTTGTTTGAGTTAAGATCTGAATGCTTTGAGTATTTCAAAAGAATTGTGATGGCTGTTTGGCTACTTGTGCTATGTAAAGGTTAAACAGTGTTTATTTAAATGATGTGTTTCTTTTTTTGTCTCCTTAATTTTATGTCATGGAATGTGAAGATTTTTTGATATTGAACAAAACAAGGTTCTAGCAGGATTTATTTCTTGTGAGATTAGTTAGTCAAATATCCCATTTAGAAATATGGTCAAATCCAGGTTGTTCTTTTTTCTCATCATCTTTATGTAGTACTGCTTCCAGGATGATACTGGAGAACAACTGTTGTGTACTAGGAGAAGCAAAAGTATGTGGCCTTGACAGAGCATCTGTACCAGCTAATTACCCTTCAGGTGCTGGTAGTAGAGCTTTTAAGGTATGCAAGAATCACAGGTGCAAATACATCTGTGAAAAGGGAAAAGGAATTGGGTGTGTGTTCCTTCAGTAAGCAGTGTGTGGGGCTAGGGAGTAACACTTGTGGAGCTCAATGGAAAATTGAGTTAGAAGCTTCAGAATTGAAAGTCTGAATCTCAATTTTTAGAAGCATCATCAGTAGTGAATGGAAGTAGGGTAGGAGAAATGCAAAACCTGGTTACAAAGTGGTAGAAGATAATCTTTTTAAGTGCCAACTACTTGCAGTACTGATAGTAAATGTTTTTTAGTGTTGATTCAGTTATCTGTGGAAGAGCAATAAACTTGAAGAGTATTATTTTCCATCCTGTGTTAACACAAGATTGTTGCTGTGGCAGTAGTGTGACCTGCTGTCTTGTGATTGAATGCAGCTTTGTCCAAACAGAGTTCTTTATCAGAAGGTATGGCTGCAGATTGGTTAGGTAAGTTTACAAAGAAGTGCGAGTGCTGAGATTAATTGTGTTTCCTACTTGCTCTGGAGTCCTGGTACGTTGCCTTTTAAAGATGATCTGTGATGACAGATTACTTTGTTCTAGCACTGTTTGTGTCCATACTTGGACTTCTTATTTCCACCTTTATTCTATTTAATAAAGATTATTTGAATTTTATTTTTTTTATCTTGACTGCTGTACTGACTGGTATATAGATACTAATGCAGAAATTCCTGTGAGGTATTTTCTTAGGGACCTGATAATTGGATATTAACTCGATGTCCAGATTTTCTTATCAAAAGAGTGACTATTGGAGCAATTATTTAATGATTATGTACTTATTTTCTTTTGCCATGTGGTCTTGGTATTTGTTGCTCTTTGAAGAGGAGGTGGTGTATATGATATTTAAAGGTACTTTCTAACCCAAGCTATTCTATGTGGGGCTTTGTATGATGTTTTTTTGCTAAGGCGAACCTACCTAGAACAGTATCTTTGAAAAGTACTTATTTGAAGGAAAGTTGTGTTTGGTGCCTCAGGGATCATAGCTATGTGAAATGGAGTAATATATTTTTATTGAGAGGGTGGATAAGATGATGAATTATTGGATTAGGTGTGAGATACTTTAGGCTTTCTTGTTAGGGATAAAGAGGTTGTTAACATTATTCTCTATTCCTGGTTAGAAAGCAGATGGATTGTCTAGAAGAGTATCATGTAAGTATGGGAAAAAATCCCAAGAATAGCCAAGAAAGAAAAGATGGAAGTAGTTAAATGTGGATAAAATGCAAGGAGATAGATGAGCAGCAAGTAAGCAGCAAAGCATGCAGTAAAGACAATGTCAGGGAAAATGATTGTATTTTCATTTCTCTTCACTTAATAGATAAAAAAGCTGTTAGGTGAGAGCTTGTCATACTTCCTTAGATGTGGAAAGATAGTGAAGGTGTAAAATAGTAGGTTACACTGAAGTGTAGCTATGTATGAGTAAGACAGTTGAGGTGGTTTTTGGCCAATATTTACCTTGATTCTCAAAAAGCTTGGCCAGTTGTTGCTTACTGCACAGTACATAAGATCATGGTGAAGAGCTTCAAGGCATAGCACAACTCCCGACTCATGGTAAAAACACCAAACAAATGGTCTAAATTAGCTAACAGAGGAGTGCTTTCAAGTGTTATTTTTTTCTTTCTTTTCAGGTAATCAACTTTTAGACTTGAGACTGTTTCAAATGTTAATTCTAAAATTGGTCTTCCTGTCCATGAGTTGCCAATAGAATAAAATCATAATACACAGTAGTAAAAAAATTCCAAAATTTTCTAACTTCTGTCCCTGTTCTCTATCCTCCCTTTACCTCTCTTCCCAAGTGTGGGTAACAGAGTAGGTCAAGTTGAATATCAGCATGTTACCAAGAAGTGGCTGTAAGCTTCCAGACTCCTCTTGACTGCATTCTTTTCTCCAATATTTTTGCTTCTTTTCAGTTGTTTCTCAAGTAGTGTACAGAAGTAAAAGCAATTAAAATTTTGTAATACTTTAAACCAGCATGTTTTTGTATTCTAAACGTGAAGGGGCTAGTCAAGTGTAGCTTGTCTTGAGTTGACTGGTGTACTAGGATTAGTTGCAGCAGTGGATGGCTCTTGCTGTTTCCCCTCTGCTGCCCCCCCCCATCAGATTTTCATTATCTGGCATTTAAGATATTTTCGTATGTCTACAGGGGACCATTCTTTTCTCCTTTTCTATTAGTCAAGGCTGGTATAACATGAACATTTTTCAACTTAGTACCTTCTTGGGATTAGTTTGAACAGAACAGAATGTTTTCCTGAAGCTATTGTTTTAAATATTTAGATGGTGCCAGTGATATCACTGTAAAACAGTGGCACATGCAGAATTTCAAGTCACTGCAATGGCAATCTCCTGTCAAAAAAAACGTACTTGCTAAAAGGTGAGAAAAAGCTAATCAAACAGGTCTTCATAGTTGATGCGTATACAGATGAGTGGAGCTAGCTTCATGAATTTGCTAGTTTCAGATGTGTTATTTTCACTAGCCATTGAGTTACAAGATTACATATTAGTGTTTGACTTAGTTATTTTTTTAATCCTTTTTTGTGTAGATGTTCTTTACCCACTTCTGTTGCTTTGTTTTTACTTGCAATGCTGCCTGTGCTGCATATGGTTAAACTGAAAACTAACTGGTGTGACAAGTGCTCTTAAGATTAGCCTATTGAATGAAGGGGTGCTGGAGACAATGTGGAAAAAAAATGACCTTATGTTAAAGTTGGGTAACTGGCTTTACTTAATCTCTTTTTGGTGTGCATAATCTGGTAGAACAATAGTCAGTTTAGTCAAGCATAAGTTAAATTATATCAAATGCAAGGAACTTCTTAAAACAGGGAAGCTGAGGGGGTGAAAGTTTTGATTTGTACCAACTTAGGGTAGTTGTTTTTCCCCCAAAATTCTCTCTGTACTTACTCCTACATCACATTGGCCACTGCCACAATAGCAGACTTGACCAAGCATATTTTTAAGCTTTATTAGTAGAGGTCAGAGAAGCCAAGATCAAGAACTGTTAAACTTAATTCCATTTTTGAACACATTTGTAAAACCTGATAGTATTTGCATTATAAAAATGCACTGCTCAGCCCTTCATCAGTGCTGCTGCTTCTGTGCTTTGATGCACTTTTGACTTCATAAGGTAAAATGGCTTGAAACAGAAGTAATGCTATTATGACTTCATTAAGGTACTTTACCATTTTAAGAGGCACTACAGCTCAGAAGAAATCAGCTATGAGGAATTGATCATTGTGACAATACCATTACATATTTCTTAGGAGATTTAAATGCATCCTGTTGAAAGTTTTAATGTGTTACTGGTAGTTGAGGTTGCATAAGATAAGTCTACCTCCCGTAACTAGCAAGTGCAGCATACCCACTTACCCAGGATATCCTGTATAGGAAGAAGTATACCAAGGTCTGCGTAGCAGTCATTGAGCACTTTGTGGTGTCAGAGGTAGTTCAAGCTTCTGCACATAGTTTATATTGCAGGGGGGTGGAACTAGACTTTCTTTCAAGTCTCTTCCAAACAATTCTCTGTAAGACAGATGTTAAGTTCAATGGCTATAAAATAGTAATGCTTTTGACTACAACCAATTACCACAGTTAATGAATTGGTGTTTTCCCATGAAGATATAACTTATGTTGCCTTTTGACAAATCAGAATGTAATCTATTGTCAAGAAAGCTTTGTGTAAGCTTGATCTAAGATGTTTTTAAGGTTCTGCTCTGAGTGCCCTGCCTTACAGAAAGAGGACTATGGGACTCTATAGAACTCTTAGTGAAAGGTTTTCTTGTTGAGAGGTCCTCCACAAACGTTTTTTTTGAGACCCAAAAGACATGCCTTAGGTGTGGTGAATTAATGTGGCTGCAAAGAACGTGAAAACTGAAGTACATGATGAAAAGGGAGTTGTGGTGTTTCCACAGTTTGAGACTGCTCTGTAAAGAGGTCCTGAATTGATTGCTCTAAGTGTATAGAACAAAACTGGACAAAGGAAGAACAATGAGTGTTACGAACCTTGAGAGGCTTTTAACAAGGTTTCCTAGAATGTCGATGTAGTCAAAATTGGTAAGATAAGGTTTAGGTAAGTGGATTATTAAATAGATGAAAAATTTTCTGTACTGCTGGACTCAGAAGGTTCTGATAATTGTATAATTATTGTACCTGGAGGCTTAGTTACTGGTGACATGCTTTTAAGGATCAGTACACTTTGTCTGCATTCCAGCCCCTCTTCCAGGTCAGTAATGCACTTTAAGCAAGTTTGTGGATGCTACTACATTGTGAGGGGCAATTGATAAGCTGGAGACTAGAGTTAGTTGAGTGGGACTCCGTGGGCTGGAGAAAGAGCTGGCAGAAACCTCCTGAACTCCAGCAGAAGCAAATGCTAAGTCTTTCTGGGGAGGAATGACCCCATGTAGTGGCATAGAAGTGGTGCTGTCTGGTGAAAAGCAGCTTCACTGGAAAGACCAGATAGGCCCTTGTGGGTCAGCATTTGCCTTTGTGGTGTAAAAGGAAAAGAAACTACAGGGCATGGTGAGCCAGCTGAAGGAAGCAATTGTTCTCCAGTATTGAGAGGTTGTGAGACTGCATCTGGAGTACTGTGCCCAGCTTTGCGCTCCCAAGTACAAAGCAGATGCTGAGGTGTCCGTGGAAGGTAATGAAGATGGCAGTCAGCAGCACATGATGTATGAATTGGGACTGAGAGGGAGTGTTCAGCTTTGAAAAAAGAGTCTAAAACGGGGATCCTAATAGCTAGCTGTGACTATTTACTGAGAGGTGAGAGAAAAAGCAGACAGACTCTCAGATATGCACAGGGGAAGGGTAAGAGGCAACAGGCAAAAGCTACAAGAAGGGCAATTCTAATCATGTGTTAGCATTATGTTTTCCCACAAAGAATGAAGCTCTGAAACTGGTTGTGGAATCTCTGTCCTTGAAAATATTCAGAACCTGACTGTAGTATTACCCTGAGCAACTTGATCTGACTTCAAAGTTAGCCCAGCTTTCAGTTGGAGATGGGATAGGATAACCTCCACAAGTCACTTTCAGTCTAAATGAGCCTCATTTGTGCATGAGTAGGCAGGAGCTAGTATACCACAGTTGCTAGCACTGGAAGAAAAGTAGTAGTTGGGAGTCTTTTTCTGTTACGATTAGAATGTCCAAATAAAGTTGGAAACAAGTTTTTCCTATAAAGCAATTTTATTGCTGAAAGCTTACTTGAAAAATGGATCCCATTGTTAACTCCTCATTTAAGTAATAACTTCTAGAGAATTTCTTAAAGAAGGACTTATCTGCATTTCTTCTGTTACATCAATAAGCCTGTAAGACCAGTCCCTTACATCTGAGAGCTGAATTGGCAGCGCAATAGATACTGAAAATGTGTTTTGGCAGTAAATCAAGGTGCTGTTAGAAAGGGTTAATATGCTTGGCAATTGGTTACCTAGGCTTACTGTCTCGGTGCAGTTCCTGGAAAAAAAAAGGGTTAACTTCTTGAAATAGCTTGCAGTGGAGAGTGGCCTTAAGAGCTAAAAAAAAAAAAAAAAGCCAGCAGTGTCAGCAATGCAGGGGGCAGCAGGCATCTGCATAGCTTTGCAATGTAACGGGTAACTCATCGGATCCTGACATGGACAGCTGAGATTTAGGCACTCCATTTTATCATTTGCTGCTCTGGAGACAGTATGTTCGTTTTTATTTCGTTGTATGGGTGCAGTTGTTAAACATTGGCAGATCACATTTTCAATTACTTGTGAAGTTTGAATGTGAAGTTAATGTTTAGCTGCCTTTTGGAACTTACTTAAGACTTCGTTGCTTTATGTAGTGCAAAGTACAACCTCCCTTCTCCCTCCCCCAGACCTCAGCTCTTCCAAGAGTAGGTGGTATGTGGAAAGGAAACACAGAAAAAGGAGTGCTCTGCTTAAGGGAATTGAGGCTTTGCTAGGGTTTGAAGGTCTTGTCCCTTAATCTGGAACAGTATCACAGATGTCAGTGTTCCTGACAAGTTTTTGATTGTTTTTTTAATTTCATTGGAGGAGACACAGTTCTGGGGGCAGGAAATGCTGAATTCTTCTAACTGTTGCTTTACACTTAGCAGAATTTTGGGTCCTTCCTTAAAATGAATTTCACAAAACCCCAAAATAAAACCCAAATGCTACCCCACCGCCACAAACCCAAAATGTTTATTTCAAGCAATTCAGAGTTTTTGCTTGTACCGAATTTTTTGCTAGCTAATTCTTGAGCTTTTTACGAGGCCTGTGTACACTCAACCCAATGCAGTGGGCAGTCTGAGTATGCTATGTCTCTTTCTATTTGACTTTTATTTTTGCTTTAATCTTCATATGTAAAATTAATATCCTATTACATACGTCAACAGTATTTTTCTATTTTTTCATCCCAAAATGGTTGAAATGCCTGACATAGTTGTTTCGTTGTTTTTTTAAGTTACTTTAAGTTAGGAGGAGGGTTTTTTTGTGAGTAATTATGAAATTGATGGTTGGTTGTTTTGCAGAATCCATAGATTAAGACAATCTGTTGTTAATGTATGGAAGGTGGAGTCTTAAGAAGTGCAGTGTAGCATGGGAAGAAAAGTATGTAGGTGTGCAAAATTGGTGTATACCACAATAATTAAGTACTTCTGTACTGCATATGCCTATAAATAGAGGCACGGAAATACACTGATTCTTTATTTAGGTCTTGATTGATTGTGATAGTCAGCTGACTGTCTTTGACTTGACTATAATTCCAACAAGTGTGCTCTGTGGTCTTATAGTTAATATGTGGACTCTGACCGTTGTAGTTTCTTACCTTGTAAAAGGCAGACATCATACCCATCTTCAAAAAAGGAGGATCTAGCAATCATTGAATCATTTAGATGGGAAGAGATCCTTAAGATCATCAAACTACAGTGTAGTCAGGCTTGCATCAGTCCCTGGAAAGATTATGGAGAAAATCTTTGAAACCTTCTTCAGGCACATGAAGGGCATAAAGGTGGTTGGGAATGGTTTGAAGGGTGTAATTCAGTTGTACAGAGTAGCTCATGGCTGTCAGTTGGTACTGGGGCAAATACCATTTCATGTCTTTGAAGGTAGGATATGGTGCTCTCAGTAAGTTTGTGGATGATACCGAACTGGAGTACAGTTGATAAGACTAGGAAGCAGGACTACTATTTCAAGGGACCTCAACATGTTTGGAGAAACAGGCTGACCATTGCTGTTATTCAGTAATGGCAAGTGCGAAGTCCTCCATCTGAACTGGAATAACCCCATAAAAGAGCTCAGGCTGTGGTCCAGTGGGCTGGAAGGCAGCTTAAGAGGCACAGATGGAGGTCCTTGTGATCCCCAAATTGAGTACGTATCAGCAGTTTACTGTTACATCCAGGAAAGACTGTCATCCTTTGCTGTGTTCAACATGACAGCATGTTGGGGAAAGTGATCCTTTGTCTCTGTTTGACATTGGAGCACTGTGTTCAGTTTGGGGCTCCCCAGTACCAGAGAGACACCAAGGTACTGTAGTGAGCCTAGTGGTGGGCCACCATATTGTTTGGGATGTAGAACACTGGCTATATGAGGAGAGACTGCAAGAGGTGGACTTGATCAGCTGGGAGAAGGGAAGGCTGAGGACGAGGAGGTGTTTGTTATTGCTGCTTGATGGGAATGTCTCGAGAAGATGGAGCCAGGTTTTCTTTAGAGGTGCAGCACAAGAGGGATTAGGAACAAGCTGGAATAGGTAAAATTTGGAGCCAATATAAGGAAAAAAGTATTTGTCTGTGAGGGAGATCAGACACTGGAGCAGGTGCTCAAAGGGGTTAGGTATCTCATTCTATGGCAGTATTCACAACTGGACTGGATCAATTTCCAAGCGGTCCTAATATGACAGGGCTGACTTTGAGCAGGACTAGGTGGCTTCTTTGCATGAAATCATTTTTCTGTAAATCAATATTTATCGGACCTTCAGCTAGCTGTCACTGCAGTCAGTCTTGATGGGACCTTTTGCTGGAGAGGATTCATATAGTGGAAGCTGAAGTTCTGGGTGGTTCTGGAGAACAGGAGAATCTTGTCTCTTTCATTTCCTGCAGTATGAGATGTCCTAAGTAGACATAAGTGCTTGTTGCTGATACCAAGTTGGAAAAAAGATTAATTATATAGAGTTATGGAGAACCTTATAAAACTGAGTGATTGAACACTGAAACAAGCTGAAATGTAGATATATGCTCAGCGATGCCCATGAGGACTCCTTTGTGGAGGGAAGGAATAAACTTCATGTATATTGCTGCCACTGAGCTGACTATTAGTATACTTGGAAACAAGACCTTGGGTATGTGATTTTTTTTTTGTCTGTTAGTGACCTTTAAAAGGGTTTGGGGGGCACATCAAGTGTTCAAGTAAGAGCAAGGTGAAAAACACTTGTGTATGCTAGCGTGTAAATAGATGGCTTGAATGTGTTCTTCAAATACTCTTTTCAGTTTTGGTCCCCTGGTCTTGAAAGCAAACAAATAACCACCAAAACACAGCTTTGAAGTAAGTTTGGAGGAACGCAGCAAGGATCAGTGGTATGAAATTGGGCTTCTAATTGAAGTTGGCTAAGGCTTGTCGGTTGAGCAAAAAGGTGATTAGTTCTTGTGAGGGGAAGAGAGAGAGGAATATGGTAGGATCTGTGAAATGATGAGTGATGTCAACAATGTATATGCAGTATAAGGAGTAGGTGCTTGTCAAATGAAGCTAAAACAAAAGTTGCAAGCAATGAAGGAGTTTTTGCAACTGGTGGCAAGATTACTGGCACTCCTTGTCATAGGATGCTGTGGATGTAGAAAGCTTGTGAAGCCAGTAGGTGATGGATCAGTACATAAAAACCAACTGAGGGTTAAGCTGACAGTCAGATCAGGCTTTGGACAGCTGAAAGTATTGTGAGTAAAATGTTTGTCCTGACAAATCACTCCCTCTGCTGTGTTATTGACTGTTTCTGCATGTGCCTCTTGGTAACTTTTTCCTTGCTGAGAGTACAAATCCTTATTATGACAGGCCATGCTGTTCAATTTCCAGGTGTCTGGGAAGTATATGTGGAGTGCAGGGAACAAATCTCAATCTAGAACTGCCATCTTGATCAAAGCATCTTCACTTTTTGAAGCGTATTTTATCTAAGTTATTGATAGGTGAGCCTACGGAGGTGATTAACTCCTATCTACAAAAGCTACTATGAAATGTTCAGGTCACACATTTCTTTATGTAGTCAAATATCAGTATTTTGCCTTGTTTTCATCTGTGCAGTCAACTATATAGGCAATCCTGCTGAACTCAGGTGCGTCTTCAACTTACGTGCTGCTCGGATGTGAAGGAAAATGGTACAGTAATCCTTGCCTCCATTGGACTGTCTTTCACTGGCATAGTTGCCCATCTTGCACGCAGTTCTCTATGTGGTACAAAAATGGTGAGTTAAGCACATGACACTGAAGCTGCTGTATCTCTGAAGTTAGGGTTGTGGACCAGAAGCCATGTTCTTGTCTCCATTTTACACTCTTAAGAGGAAAGAATACTATCTTTGCGAGAAGTATTGCATGAAGGCAACTGCACACACCAGGCGTGAACTAGGTAGTGTACTATTTTGAAACACGTTCTCTGTTATATTATTTTGGCATCTGATTTGAACTTAAAGCGTAGTAATACCAGTTTTGAAACGTACAGATTTATCTCAGAAGAGGTGACTAGAACTGACATGTTTTAAGAATGAGTTGATGCCCAGAAAGTGTTGATCTTTGTGTAATGTGTGTAATTGTCTATTAGATCATGTAGGGCAGTTGGTAGTAGGTGATGGGGCTGACTTAAAGCCAAATGAAGCTCTGTATCCTTTATGTATAGAAGACAGAAAAGCTGAAGCAGAAACTGACTGAAACAAGGTGATTAGGTGCTACACTACTGCCTGAGTGGAATTTCTGTCGGCAACTTAGATTCACAGCACTGCAAATAAATGAAGAAATTGAGCTTTTTAAAATCAGTTTTAAGGAAGCAACACGGAAGTTAGGCCTAAACATCAGATTATAACCTATTAATGAACGTACTCGAAGTGAGTTACTTTTCTCAAAGCTGAAGGCTGTCTGGTGTTTCTCTTAAGTCTTATTTGTGGTTGAGAATGAGAACTAGTTTAAGGAGTGATTTGAGTATGTCACAGTGGCTCAGTTGAGGGCAAACAGATGGTAACAGACTTCATGTGGACTCATAGGAAGCCTTAAAGAGTTAAAAGCTTTTAGAAAAATGTGACAAAGCTGAATATCTGCTTGTGGATCAGAATACAGGAAATAATAGGGAAGACTGATTACCTGCTGTGATCTGTCTGTCCATATGATGAGGAAGAAAACCTTCACAGAAAGAATACAAATAGAAAAAGTAAAACATAATAAAATGCAGTGAGAAAACAACTGTCTAACTGAAGAGGATAAATACAGCATTCAAGGTAAACCTCAAATGCAGTAGACCTGATGATGGAAAAAAAAAGTTGTTGAAAGTGCATTCTTAACGAGTAAATATGTGCTAGCTAAAAGCACCGGTGCTTTTGAACACACAACTTTGGGTTTCATAATTACTATTTTTTTAACTGCTTCTCACTGAGCATTAAAAATGAAATGAATTTTCTATCCTAAATGTCTTCTGAGTTAGTTTCTTCTTTCTGTTTTTGGTAATTCCTTAATGTATAACTCTTAGTTGGATAGTTGTGCAACACAGGTGGAGAAATGTGAATCAGCAGCTTGCTAGTAAGGCGACTGGGAATGAGACTTCTAAAAGCTATGCAGTCTGAAATTTCCTCAGAGTAGTGAGGTCTGGGTGAACTAAACAATTGTGAGAGAGCAAGTAGTATAAGTGTATTGAATGGATTGTTGCAAATAAGCTCCCAAAAGGAGAGCTTGAAATCAGCATGTGTCATGACATGGCTGACAAGAATTTGATGGAAGACCAGGTTATTACTTTACTAAAAATGTCTTGTTAATAATCTTAGCGTGATTAGGCTGGTAAAATCCTTGAATGAAAGATCATGTCTCTAGCTCAGTGCAGGATCAGCTTAGGTTAGTTTGAATGTTGGTTTTTCTGTATTTAATGCAGATAGTAGTCAGTCCCACTGAGATGCAAAAGAAGCACGATGCTCCTTTTGATTTCCTGCTTTATCTATTAGATTTTTTGATTATGTGCTTAAATCGGATGCCACCTGTGAGGACTTTAACCTTTTCCTATGGGTTGGTTTGTCAGAATTATTGATTCATCTTTTAAGTTTCAAAAGATTTTTGAAGGTTGCCTGGAACTCATTAACAAACTTTCCAATGAAAGATTTGAGTTACATGAATAACAGCTTTTTTAAAAATCTCTTGTCTTTTTTACGGTATTTATACCTATTGCTCTGGTACTTGGTGATTCAGATTTATTTAAATGGGAATATGAAGCTTTCTATGGTGTTTGGGGGAAGGAAAGGCTATATATCTGTAGATAACTTTTCATCCGCTTTTTTACACTTAATATCACTTCTGTTTTGTTTGGGTTTTGGGGGTTTTTGTGTGTTTGTTTTTTGGGTTTTTTTTGGTTTTTTTTTGAGGGAGTGGGATTAAAGATGAAACATTCTATTTCAGTCCTGCTGTTGAGCCTGACCACTTCATTGGAAAGAGTTGTCTTGCTTGTTTCCTGTTCAAGGGGATGAGATAGGCATGTTTGTCTGGAATATTCATTGTGGAAGAACTTCCAGCTTGCTCATAGCTTGCCCTACTAGTTCGGCGTGTAAACATGGAAATGCTTTGTACCAGGGTAAACATCAATGTCTTAATTTGTTGTGTTCAATGGAGTTAAATCCAGTTGCCTGCCAGTCACGAGTGGTGTCCCCTAGGGCTCAGTACTGGGGCCACTCCTGTTTAACATCTTCAACAATGATTTGAATTTACCAAGTGCACCCTTGGTAAATTTGCGGATGACACTAAGCTAGGTGGAAGTGTCGGTCTGCTTGAGGGTAGGGAAGCTCTACAAAGGGATCTAGATGGGCTGGGTTGCTGGGCCAAGGCCAATTTCATGAGTTTCAATAAGGCCAAAGGTCCTGCACTTGGGCCACAACAACCCCCAGCAGACCTACAGGCTTGGGGAGGAGTGGCTGGAGAGCTGCCAGGCAG
>WUAM01000131.1:1320298-1332773 GCA_024336885.1 Actenoides hombroni
TGGATATTAGGAAGCATTTTTTTACAGAAAGGGTTGTCGGGTATTGGAATGGCCTGCCCAGGGAGGTGGTGGAGTCATCATCCCTGGATGTGTTTAAGAGGTGGTTAGATGTTGTGCTTAGGGACATGGTTGCGTGGTTTTTGATAGGGCTAGGAATAAGGTTGGACTTCATGATCTTGAAGGTCTCTTCCAGACGAAACTGTTCTGTGATTCTATGACTGTACATTACAATTGAAGAACATGTAAAACAGACACTGGTGTTTATATGGTTTTAGTTGAAATTCCAGGTTTAAAATTCATGGGAGTTGGTAAATGTTCTTGGTGAGTAGTTGGATTTAAAGCTTTAACCTTACAAAATTGACTTTCTAAGAGTGTCCTTCACAGCTGACTTTGAATCATGAGCCTAACCTTTCTAAAACTTTTCTCTAGTGTATTAGATCTGTGTTCAGCTTGCTACTGCTTGATCCTAAAGTTCTGTGCACCGTGGTAGGAAGCAGAGTATGCAGGCGCACATCTCTGCCCTATGTAAATCTAGTGCAACTAGACCAGAAACAGCAGTTAGCATGTGAGGAAAACAGGGTTGTGAAATAAGAATTCTGGTTGACAGCCATGCCTGACTTCAAGTGCAGAGATGCAGAGCTTTTATGAGGCTCCAACTCATGACTATATGAGTTGGACTCCAGGTATGTTAATATTAAACTCTGAGTTTAACGAGGATTTTTCCTTTGTGTTGCACTGAAGTAAAAAACCTGCTTCTAATGTTTCCTTGCTTTCAGCGATGAAAATGTCAGTCTTGCTGATAGTATGTGTTGCGCTGTAGAGGTTGGCATACATAATCATCTTGACCCATTTGTATTAGGGTGAGAGTTGTTTTGTCCAGTATTGCATTATCTGGCATTTTAACAGGCTTCTCTCTCTGGGCGCGATCTTGTGAATGGTAGCTGTAGACTTGTCTATAAATATCAGTATTCCTTGTTATCTACATGGATACACTTGTTTATTCAGCAACTAGACAAAGGTAGTTGACTGTCCCTCCCATCGGCTGTGAGGAGTGAAGGAGTTAAGTAGCACAAGCCTCATGTTAGAATGGTGTGATATATTGTCAGCTTTACCCTTAGAAGCAGATTGAGGTTCAAAGTACTTAAAAATTCTGCACAACATCCTATGATAGCACTTAACTGAGCATTTGTTTGTCGTGAGCTTGATGTTTTTGGTAAAAGCCTGCTTCAGCAGCAGTTAACTTTGAGACAGTACTGAAACAGAGACACTAACCTTTTCATGCATTGTTAAACTCAACCAGTTCTTGTGGGCAGTGTCTTTAACTTCCAGATTGCTTGAAAAGCTTCACTTCTTGTGCAACTTGTTTTTACAATTTTCAGCTAGAAATTTTTCCCTTTAGTATAACTGTTTTTGTCCATTTCTAGGTATAAAAAGTAAACAATCAGAAGTCAATAGATTCATTTCGAAGTGATGAATGTGCATGCAATGAGAGAAATCTAGGAATAAGTCATCTTTGAAACAATAGTGGTCATAATGGTCTTAGTTCCTTTTTGGTATCAGGTAAACTTGACTGCTGGATTCAATAAATTGAGTCCCTTGAACACTAATAAAATGCAAAAGCACCCTCAGATAGCCTTTCTCTGCATTTCCCATCTGAGAGGATTCCAGTAGTCTTGGCTTCAGACTATTCAGTTGCTTCACCTCATTTTACTAAACTTTTTTGCCTTCTTGTAGGCTTTTGTATGCCTGTTACATGGTTGTGATAAACACTGAACAAGATTTTAAGACTTGCTCTTCTAAGATGGAAATAGTATAACTCTGTTTTGCTTTTTTGAAGTAAAGTCAGTGCTATACAAAAATGGCAAGTTGAGCTGAGTCTAGTTAATGTAATACTTTATGGAAGCCGACCTCATGCCCTGTATTTGTTCCCAGACCACTTCCCCAGGAAAACTTCCTTAAAAAATGAGCATTCCACTTTAAGTAAGGACTGTGATAAAGCAGAGCCTTCAGTGAGACCAACACCAGTTTATAATACTAAGTGCAGCTTTTTTCCATAGTACTTGCTTAACAATACTAATTGGAAGGTAATGTTAAAGCTCATTCCTTGGTTCTGATATTTTTCTGACACAGTAATTTGATCTTGCTCTGGTACTCAACAGAACAGACACTGGCTTCTTCCCCTTAATTTAAACATATATTTTTATCAGTCTTCAAGTTGAGGTTTCACACTTGTTTTTTGCAGTGTCTGTAAGTCATTTGATTCTCTAGGTAAACAAATGAAAATGTCACTAGAATGTGCAGCTGTGCTCTTGTTGCCTCTTGCATTGCTGCATGTAATGGACTGAGCAGGGAATGAGCAAATTCAGAAGGCTGAATTGGGAATAAAACAAGTTGAGTTTTTGTAGGTTGGGCTTTTGCGTGTCTGTGATGAGTGTTGATGCAGGACGAAGAGGGCTGGAAGGATGAGTCTAAGCTGTCTGATGTCAGAATGGTAATACTTAGCTTGACCTTAAGAGTGTTGTGTGGGAACTTCTGCTGACATAGCAACTTGCTGTGACTAAAATGAGATGTTCTTATTCTTCTACTGCTTTCTTGATGGGAACTCTTCTTAATTCCTTGTCTTAGTGAGTGCTAAGGCCAGATATACCTACACTTTGAATAACTTGCTGATGTAAGTTTTTCTCTTCTGCGCTTTGTCTTGTGAAAATACTTGACAGCTAGTGTAAAGTGAGTGGCTAGGAAGTGTCATTGTAGTCCCTCTGTCTTGCCAGTGCTGTGCTGTTAAGCAGGCCATGATTCTATAGCAGGTAACAAAATCGATTGCTTTTGTAGTTACTTATGCATGGCTGTTCCATATAGAAAATCTCTACATCTGCTGTTTACTACAAATAACAAGCCTGAAAGTATGGAGAGTACTCTCTCATTTTGTAGCATGCGTGTTTTGTTGTATTAAGAAGGTCATAGTATTTTCAAGACCCTATATTTACTAACTATCTTTTTGCAGTTAGAGAAGGTTAAGAATTACTAGTGAACACCTTCTGTTATGATGGTCCATATTTGATATCTCCTAGTTCTGTCACTTTTAATGCGATAAGTGTATTTTAGGGATATGTTTTAACTGCTTTTTGATGAGGTAAGAATGGTCAGTGCCTTGTGGTTTGGAATAATAATCTTGCAATGGTCTGAAACTGGAGAGCTAGTGAACACAGTGTAAACCTGATGAAAATTTTGTCATGAAATCTAGTGTCGAACTGAAATAATAGCTTCTGCAATTTGGATTAAGCTACATTGGCAGTACTGGGCCTTGAAATCTGGTGTGTGTGGTCATGTGCAAGGTATGTGAGAAAATGATGAGATATTGCAGCTTATTTTAGGGAGGGAGCAGGGGGTGTCAGAAGTCAAAAGGCCAAAGCCACATTCATCTGGAAGGTGTTTTAACAAAAATACTAGAACAAGGAGCTTATTCTTGACCACCCTGCACACTCAAAATAATTTCAAAGCTGAACAATGGACTATTTTAAGTGAAGATGTTGAGATAGGGCAGTCTCATGGTATTATTAAGTAAGTGTGGAGCTGTGAATAGTAAATGACTGCTTTTTTCTTTTTTTTTTCTTTAAAGTTCTCTCAGTTTTTAAAAACTGAGGAACTGTTGCAGTTTGAGAAGCTGGAATGTGGACATAGGGGTGTGTGTGTATGCAACTAACAGTGTTTTCTGTGAAATAGAGAGCCTTATTAGTATGTTTGCAAATAGATTAGGAAATAGGTGTGTCAAGTGGATCAGGTAGGAGGAGTATCCACCAGCTTAACTTCTGTTAGCTTTTTTTGAGATAGACTTCGAGTATTACTGGCATGGACTGAATCACTATGTGATCAAAAAAAATCTGTCAGTGAATAGGGACTTGGATAAAATTGAGACATCTAAAGGTACTGGAAATGGCAACAGTACCAGGCTGCATATGAAACAGTACTGGACTATCTCTTGCCAATCAAAACAAGGAAAGTCATCTGTCTGTTGCCGCTCCAGTCTGAACAGTAGTATGAACTGCTTCATTAGAGGAGGATGTCTGACTGGTACAGACAAGGAATTCTAAAAGATTTGTACAGCCTGAATGATGTAGTTAGGTTCAAAGCTTTGAAATCAGTGTGATTGGGTACCATATCACAATACCATGATCCAGTAATTATTGTAATCCACCACTAAACATCATCTGACAGTGTCTTCAATTAAGCAGGTTATGCAAGCACCTTTATTGAGTGTTTCAAAGTCATACTGGAACATATGACCTGTCAGCACACATGATTGAATCAACGGGAAGGAAGACACAAACTGGTTTTCTGTCTTCCTAGTGAGCAAAAAGAAAAGGGGGAAAAAAGATCCACAAAAACTTTGTCAATTCTAAAGAAAAATGTAATAAAACTTAATGATGCTGTGTTTGCCTTGAAGTTGCAAAATAAGATTTTGCTTAGTAATTGAATACAAATTGTTTCCTTAAGGGATGTTGAGTATGATGACAAGCAAGAACTTCAGTATAGGGAAGGTGCAAGTGAAGAGGGTCAGATTTCAGTACTAGATTTCAAAAGGAGAGCTGGGATTTATTAAAACAGTAAATGTGTTCTATGCATCAGTACCTTGGATCAGTTAAGGATTTGAATAATGTGTCGTTCAAGGTCTTGTTCTTCAGAATCTTATGCACTGTAAGCCTTTAAAGCTTTGTTTCGGAGTAGGTGAGTAGCTGTTACTCATGATTCAAGTACAATCTCTGAGCAAAATTACTGACTCTTGAGTAGAAGTATCTGTCCAAGGAAATACCTGTCTTTTGAGTCCTGAGTCTTGGAGAGCCCTGAATATCAGCATATCAATTAACTTGCTGCTTTGAACTGTTAGCTTGATTGCTCAGGAACCAAAAGAAGTTAGTTAAATAATAATTTGTGAAGATGAAAACCAGATAAGATGTTGGAAATTGAATGTGTTTTTTCTCACTTGAGCTTTAAACTAAAACTTTAAACACTTGGGAGTATATATACTGTTATAGAAAGTATATGTAAGTTCAACTTAAGTAAGTAGCATAGATGAACTGTGGGTTTTTTAATTGATTTTGTGTTTTGATGTGTTGCGGGTTTTTTTGTCTTCAGAGTCTGAACTTGTGTCAGAAGATGAGATAAATGTGTGAAATGTGATGTAATGATCCATAGACTCTACTGCCCTTCTTGGAAAGGGGAATTAATAAAAAGATGATAATCGATTATATTCTATAGCTGCAAGTGTGTGTACGCATATAAATAAATATATATAATGAGGCCTGCTCAGTTTCATCTGTAAATCTTGAAAGTAGCAGCACTAAAAGAGGTTTGAGTTACGAAAATATTAATGCCATTCATGTTGCACATGAACGCAATGTTCTCATGCCATGAACTGGGCTGACTTCTTCATTTAGACTGTTAAGATGTCCAAGCAGCTGTTGTGTAAGTTTACTTACAGGACTTTTCTGTACTAAGTTTGGAATTATATACAGTTACATATATAACATACCTATGTTAAGGTTCAGTACAGGTTAAGATTCAGTAGATATAAATATTGCAAATTAAGGATTTCTGAACAAAAGTGTGTTTTTTCTTAAATGATGTTACAGCATATGTATATTCTGTACGTTCTGAACTACATTACAGAAATGCAACTTGTGAGCTTTACTTAACTATTGTTTTCTGATTTACATGTAAATACTTAAGTTATCAATGGCAAGTGGAGACAAAAATTGGGCAGTATTTGGTGTGTTTCAGTTAGTGTTCGAAGAGTTGCCCTCTTTCCAGTGTCTGTCTCAACGATGTGTATTGGTTCAAGAGCCATGAGGAGGCTAAACAAAATGTTCTTTCGTTAACTGTGGATTAGTCATGGTAGAGGTTTTGAGTTTCTGGCTATTTTTCTCCCCTCACCAGTCCCACTTAGTGACTGGCATACCAAAAACCTTGGTATGAAGTTCTGGTTTAGTTTCACTTCTTCTGTAACTTAATGTTTTTATAGTAGTGACATTAGTCAGTAGTTTTATACTGTAGAAACTCATAGCTGAATCTTGAAGTCACTTAAGTGACTTGATGGGTTTAGTTATGGTTTGAACACTGAAAAAAAAATTGAGAAATGGAATGCTTTTTAACAATGGTCCCATACATAGACATGCAAAGATTTTTCTTTCTTTTTCCTGAAGACATTGTTTCTTTTTTTTTTGTGGGAACTTTTTGACTGAAAAGGCAATTAATGGCTCAAGTTCAATGACCTATTCGTCCTTGTGAAAATAGTGCTACTACAACTTGAGACTTGAATCTTGTTCCATGGGTGAACTTTCTCAGTAACAGCTTGAGCACTGATTTGATAACAGAAAATTAGAGCAATTGGAATCACTCTGTTAAAATGTAAATATAGTAAAAAGAAAAACAGTGTGGACTAAGACTTTCTTTTTCATCATGTTAGTTTACTCCAAGAGAATGAATGATTGAAGTTGCTGGAGCATGTGGCTGGCAAAAGAAGTTGTCAACCTGTGGCTTAATGAACTGCTTTGTCTTGGTGGATTTCCTTCCTTGAAAGGAGGTGGTATAAAATGTGGAGGTCAGAATGCAGTTGCTACTGTGGGGGAGATTTTAGCTATTAAATTGAAATACACTGAATCTTAAGCAAACACTTGACTATAGCTACTGTAGTATATTTTTTGTCTTAATACGTTGCAGTGTGGTGTCTTCTCTGTAGCAGAAAAATTGCATATGTATGATGGTGTATATGTCTGTTGGGAACTAGGATACTGAAGCTAAAAATGATTTTTTAGATTGACTGTCACTTAAGACGGAGTAGTTTATGGAGTTTGGATTTTGAGGTTTTTTTCTTCATTGGTTTGCTTTTTAAGTAGTTACTGGCATGATAAGTGGTACCAGTTTCATGTATGCTGTTCTCCCTAAATTATATTTATTAGGAGCCCTATCTTTTGAAAGGAGAAATAGGTGCAGTTAATTGGATGGAAATTTTTTCCTGATGCTCTGTATCAGTAATCAGACTGCTAAAGTACCATGTCTGATTACTGTTTGTTCAGTAAATCTGAATACACACAATGGTCATATCTAGGTAAATTCCTGAGAGATGAGTACACCAGTTAGGCAATTATCAGGTCATTTTATTTCAAGTTGTGTAATAATGATAGTATTATCTGAAGAATGGTTGATCTACACCTGGCTTTGTTACTGCTTAAAGCACGCTTCTGTAAGGTTTCCACACTGCTGTCAATCAGAGAGAATATGGTTAATCAGATGAAAGCAGGAACTTTTTTTAATAAGGCAAGCTAATTGCTGAAGAAGACTTGATGTGAAGACTTAGAGGCATAACGTTCTTGTCTACCAACTAATGATTGCTTTGTTTTTAGGTGCCTTAGCTGGACCAGTTGTTCATCCGCATGTGACAGCAGTTTGGGGGAAGAAGGTTGAACTGAAATGTATAATAGATGTGAATGAAACAATAATACAAGTTTCTTGGGAGAAGACATATGGTAAAAGTTCACAAACTATTGCGGTACATCACCCTGAATATGGAATATCTATTCAAGGAGACTATCAAGGAAGAGTGTCATTTAAGAACTACTCACTCACTGATGCAACGATCGTCTTAAAAAATGTAAGCTTTTCCGATGCAGGAGAATATATTTGTGAAGCAGCAACATTCCCACTTGGAAATACACAGTCATCAACAATTGTAACAGTACTAGGTAAGTCAACTTCTTTATGAAAGAAGGTGAAATAAATAATGCAAACTTGCTAATATGTTGGATTTTACCTTTTAACCCAAGGGAAATACAAAAAATATGTATTTGCTAGTCTTTCATAAGAGGTGTCTCGGTATTCTTACTGACATCATTGAGGAGACTTCTTCTGGGACTTGTGTCGTGAGAACTTGCTTTTACGATTGGCCAAATAGTAAAAATAAATAAGCAGTTCCTTTTTAGGCCTTGTGCTAATCTAAACATTTGGAAGTGCTTTAGAACTAAGACCTGGCAATGTCGATACTAGGGACCTGTCTTGTGTATGTGAGGACAAGCTTCCAAACATAGCTTTGTCACCACCTTGGCTAAATTCCCTCCTAAATGTGTTATGGCTTTGTAGTTGATACAGTAATATAGTTGCTTGGGGCTGCTGGTAGAAACTGTTCTTGGAACAGTATAAATGGAAGGTAAAACTGCCCAGACTACTCTTGGAATAGAGGTAATGTGAAACTTCGATAAACTCAGCTTTTTCACAGGAAGTAATTTTGTCTATCTTGTTGAAGATTCAGTACTGAAGCACAGGTAGACTTAGTTGGTAGTGCAGTATGGAGTAAAATCATTACTCAATCCTGAAGCTTGAAAACTTACTGATTTGTATTCTTCCTTACAGTATTACACCTTCTTATAGAATTAAGTTACTTCTGTGTCCACTGCAAGTAGTCAAATGATGCTCTCTGGTCCTTAATGACTGTTTTTGTAAACAAATATACTTTTTAGGATGTTCGTGGTCTACAATAACTTTTTTCCACAGCAGTAGAATACTGTATGAGATGGATTAGATGGCTGTACCACAATATGTCAACTGTTTTTCACCACAAGGTGGGGCAAAATAAACGCATCAAAGCAAGTGGCTTAATCCAATTTGAAACAAGTAATTTGACCAGAGAAGTTCTTTGATATACATAGGATATCGCCTTACGGCTCTCTTTTCTGTCTGTCTTCTGTCTGTACTAGAAGTGCTTATGTCTGTGGCTATTGTAGCAGTCTTTTGACTTGAGGTTTCTTGCAGGGAACCACCACAAGGTTTCAGCTGTTGTGCTCTATCACCATACAGTGGGAGCTTCTTACTCCTTGCTCTTGTTTCTTCTAGTCAGTTCCTGTTGTTAAGATTTTTTTATTTTTTTTCTGATTACATTAGTAGCAAAATGTGTGCATTTTGCCCTTCAGACTTTGTTTATGGAGCAGTTGAGGAGGAACTTGGGAAGCAAATGCATGGCCTGTGTGTTTGTTGTTCTGCATTTGAAAATGTAGAAGGACTGCAACTTGCTTCGTATGACATATATATTATGAAAAATTGTGGTTGGGTTAAGTAAAGAACTATTTGTCAGGCATACAGTGGTCCTGATAATAGATGGGTTTTTTTTTTGTGGTGGTGGTGTAGATGGTTGATAGCTACAAGCCACTCAGTGACTTCGTATCAACCTCTGGATTGCAAAGCTCGACTACTACTTGCAAAGATGCTTTTCCATCCTAGTAAGAAGCTGCATGGCTTGCATTTACAGCTCTGTTGAGCTTAACTATGTCCGGTGCTCGTAGCAGCACATTTTCTATCTTTCTGAAAACTTGCTACACTGACATCTGAACTTAAACAGTCAAAATAATGGTTTTCTGAATATACATGTAACTGAATAATTTTGAGCTTTACTGGCCTGAGCTCAGAAGTGACAAGCTCAGCAGAGTCTTAAGGCAGGAAATAGCTCCAATCAAAATTTAAAACTTGATGTAACTTAAAATCAGCTTTATTCTCAGTGCTTTCTGCAGCTGTTCTAAAAAACTCTTCCTGAAGCAAGAAGTTCATGTACTGGAGTGGAAACTGTTTCCAGTCCAGTCAGCATTACGTTTTCTAGTCCCTGTCTGTTCCTATTTAGCCAAGAATTAGTTTTCTTCCTATGAGTAGTAGACAAATTTAACTTAATCATGTGTTTAGTATAATTCAGTCCTCAGTCTCCAGTAACTTATTGTAGCATTAACATTTGTATATGTGTCTAATGCCTTCCAAGTATTTGTGGGGCTGTGTAGCCATGCAGTAATGATTCTGAGTGGAGAAGTTAAAAATTTATCTTGCTGCCAACAAGTAAGGAACAGAACAATACACTGCACTGAAGGATATGTGTTCCTTTTTTTTTTAACATCTGTAGTACATCTCTAAAATATTTCTTTAGAGTACATAAGATAATGCATTTTAAGTCTTAAGTTTAAAGTAGAGGGTTCCTTCTGAAAGAAATCTAGTTATGACAATGTCATAGCTCTTAAATTTGTTGGGGTTTTTTTTTTTTTTTTCTCAAGTACTGGCCTGAAGTTGTGCCAGGGGAGCTTTAGATTGGATATTAGGACAAGTTACTTGAGAGAAAGGATTGTCAAGCACTGGAACAGGTTTCCCAGGGAAATGGTTATGTTCCTGGAGTTTTTCAAAACTCTTGCAGTTATGGCACTTAATGACATAGTTTACTGGTGGACTTGGCAGTGCTGGGTTAATGGTTAACTTGATGATCTTAAAGGTCTCTTCCAACCTAAACGGTTCAGTGTTTCTATGTAGCAGATGCTTGTATGTTCTAAGGTGAAGACGCTGAAGACAAATGGAGGGGAAAAATAACTACAGGATAAAATGTCCTGCTTTTTACCACAGCACGCGGATCTCTTAATATCCTGTTTTAGAACCTCTGTTTTATGCTACTTAACAGACATAACATGTTTCGTGACTTAACCCCTCCCGGTTTGCTTTGTGCATAGTGCTTCATGTAGTCTTAACCTCTTCTTTTACAGTGTATTTCCTTAAGACAGTGAAAACACAAAAATGCTTTTTGGGTTAAACAGGTCTATTGATCTTGTTTAAAACTCATTCTTCAAAGTTACTGTTCAACTAGTTCAAAATATGCTGAAGAATTTTGTGCTGTTTCTTTCTTGAGATGCTGACTGAACTGCCAAGATGGCTTTTGAAGGCAGCAGAGATGGTGGACAACAGGGTAGCTTACATAACTTGAATGTTACTAGCTTGAGCACTGTACATGACTATTCATAATACTTGGTTTGGTTGGATTCTGTTGTCTTGCTTAGCTAGATTTCTCAGCATGGGTATTGATAAAGTAGTTCTTCTGCAGGCTAGCTCTTACTAGTGCTACAAGTGGAGAATGAGCTGTATGGATGAAAATGTCAGAGGTGTACATCTGTCACCATGCGTAGACCCGAGACACGCTTATGTAGGAATTCTTATGGAGGAGTTAAAGGAAGATGTGTGTCAAACAGTATGAAAAATGGATCCTCCCATACAGTTTTGATAAAGTAATTGTTTTAGAAGTGGTAGTTCAGATATATACCACCTTCTTAACTACCCCACAATACTCTCGGCCAAGTAGAAGTATTAGCTGTCTAGTAGATGATAAATTAGTGAACTAACTGGTCTTAAGACAAACAAACAAAACCACACCACAACAACAAAACCCAAATGAAAACAAAAACCAACTAGAAAAACAGTCACAAAGTCCACAATCAAGGATTCATTAGTGGGCAGGTAAGTTACACAGAAATAAAGCTGATGGTTTTGAGGGAAGAGAAAATAAGTAGAAATACTGTTTTGGAAATACATTTCTCAACTAAATGTCACTTGTGATGAAGAAGGGTCATGCTGTTGCCAAGAAATGGATGAATTTAATGGTAAGTGGAAAAAATACTGTGGTGTAAACATGCCAATTTCTTCCAGATCTATTGTGTACAATGTCAGGAAAAAAAATCAGTTTTGAAATTAACAGAAGCAGTTGCAAGGTTTTTGAAGTACTTAAAACCAAGAAGAAGCTGAGACCTGGAAACTTAATGCAATAGGGTTGAAGGCACTTGGTTTTCTGGGTGCTTTATTATGTTGTTATTATATGTAAAAGTGTAAAGACTTAGTGAGATCTCTCTGACGGTCATTATGAATATAAGGTGAATCTGAGTGAGTAGGGTTAAACTAGATAGTGGTTATGAAGCAGGTAAAGGGCTCGCACAGATGTGCAAATTTGTTGACTCAAAAGAGCTGCACATCTAGCTTCCATATTTCAGCCACCATTTCTTAGAACTCAAATATAGTCTATGCTGTAATTTTGTGTCACTGTTTAGAGTCAGGGCAGTCTGCTTAGACGTGTAACAGATGCTCTCTGGTAACCCCCTTCCCTCCCCAAAGCGGAAGAGAAAGGGAATAAGGGAGAGAGACTTGCCTATTAGAGGAGGAAACTAGAACAGCTTTAATGAAAGTAATAATAAGAAAGGAATATATACAAAACCAGTATTGAACCCCACCACCCCTGATGGCAGTGATGTCACCATCACCACTGATGCTGTGGAGCAGGCCCCGGGAGTGTCCCAGACTGGGCCCAGCAGCAGATGGCAGCTGTGTTCAGGAGCTGGATTCTGGTACCAGATTGAGGGGTTGAAGGCAGAACTGACAGTTCTCCTCGGATGCTGGCCATTGAAGAAGGGAGGAAGAAACGGGAAGGAAAACACCCTAATTGAGCAGGGGCTTGACCCTCATGGTCCCTCAGCTTTACACTGAATTATGATGTATATGGGTTAGAATACCTTGTTGGTCAGTTTGGGGTCACCTGTCCTGTCCGCTTCTCCCTGAAGGTGCCTCCTTTCACTTTTCTGCACCCCCCAATGTGGTACACAAGATCCAGCAGTGGCCTTGGTCTGCACACCAATCCTTGGTA
>WUAM01000131.1:1334100-1388883 GCA_024336885.1 Actenoides hombroni
CACATTAAAGATAAAACAAGAAGAAAGTGGAGAACGAAAGAAAAACAGAGGGGAGGAAGGAAGGGGGAGCGGGAGGGGGGGGGGGGGGGGGGGGGGGGGGGGGGGGAGGGAGTAAAAAAAAGCACAAACAGTTCTAAGCAAAAAAAGGATATCTTGAGTGTTTAATGATATGGAACTCAGCTGTATTGAAATTGTGTGCTACCTTACTGGGTTCAAATAACTGTGGCTTCTAGCACTATCACACCAAAAAAATCTTTATCCCTTGGAACAAAGGTGACATTGTATTTGCTAGGATAGTAATATTGTCATGATCAATAATATTTTGAAGTGTTGCATATATGAGAAATTCATTAGAATAGAGCTTTCAAACCTATTGAGTAGTTAATAATTTTAAAAACCTCTTCTGGTACTACGAAGTACATGCTGAATCACTTATCAGCTTTATATGGCTGAAACAGTTCTGGGCAATAATCCTTGTCAGCAAAGCAATGGGAATGATATCTTGAACCTACATTTGTTGAAGATAACATATACTATTAACTGTCAAGATTTTGTTGGTTTTCTTTTCTGTTCAAGCACCTGTTTGAAAGTTTGAGGGTAGCTTGTTTGATACTGCTTGTGCAATCATACTTGCTAAATGCTTTCAAGATACTGAGACCTGGTGATCACTTGTTTGAATATTGACGTATTCCTGCTTAGCTGTTAATAGATAAAGGAAATGGCATGGAATTACACATTTAATGGGTGGAGGGCAACTCTGTTAAAATAGTTCCAGTGCCTTTCCCCTTTCTCTTTTGTGCTTACAAAGTTGTTACTGCAATCACATGCAGAAGGCAGGGAAATTATAGATTTGCAAAATTCAGTTGGTTGAAAACTTTTTTTTTGACCAGTTGTTTTCCCAAATGTATTACCAAGCACAACATAGGGTTTCAGTGCTGTAATTTAGATGGGAAAGTGATGGGGGATGGGAAAAGGCACATTGAGAGAAGAAACTGCTTGAACTCTTGCTCAGAAATCTCAGTCAAAATCTCCTGTAAAATAAGCACTTACTGACAAGTATTATTTTGTGATGGCTCAGCTGGATACGAAAGTAGCAGGCACGTAATCCTGATAGCCGTGTAAGTGCTTTGTAGTTTGACTGGTTTTAAAGCTTGAGTTGGATTGTTCCTTGATGCTTTTGAGGTACTACTTTCTTAGTTGTAGTATTTTTTTTGTAGACAGCTGGCTAGTGTCAGCAGATTTTATATGTAAAGGGTTTGGCACAGAAATTAAATACTAAATCTTCAGGTGAACACTGAGAATATCCAATGAAAGCCCATCGACAGTGTCAGGGCACAGTGAAAAATTCACTCTAGGCTGTTGCAAATACTATTTCAAACTAGTTATGTTTAGACTGCAGAAGTTAAGATTCACAATTGAAATATAACTAACTGTTTTGGTTTAGGTTGGATGGACAATGGCCTGAGGGACTACTATCTGTCAACAACACTCTGCAGTTCAGCAGCCCATTGACTTACAACTACACTGGGACTTATATCTGTAAGGTGACTAATTCCCTTGGTCAGAGAAGTGATCAGAAAACTATCTACATACTAGGTAAGTCTTCTTGCCCAAGACAGCATGTTGACTCTGGGTTTTTTTTTGGTCACTCACTGAAATAGCAAACAGAAAAGCCAGTTCATGCGTACTATATTTATGGCTTCTGATTGTGTGGAAAAGCTATTGGATGTACGGATTTGAGAGCCGCAGGAAAACTTCGGATTAAACCGACTCTTCAATAATGACAACATAATGTAGAAATTAAGGTTGAGGTAGTTCCCATAGTGGTTCTGAGATTAATGGTTTTGGTAGGTGAACTTTGGCTTTTTCCAGTGTTAACCTGCATTAGGCAAGATGTATTGACTGCAATAAACAGTACCTTGTCTGTAATAAATTGAAAAAAAGAGATGTTAATGAGAGAGGAATGACTGCATTTAGAAAAATCAAAAATGCTCTGCTTTAAGGAATTTATGGTTATGTTCTGAATATGTTTGTTGTACTTGAGTTACTCATTGTTTCCTTTCCTCAGGATGCAGAGATCATAAAATTGAGTATCTCATGCAGGATTCTTGCTGATCTTAGTATTATATGGATTACTTGGCTGTCCATTAAGCACCACTGTTGTTGGAAAACATCCTTGTATCTTATAACAAAATGTATTTGATGTTTGTACTGTGAGACCTTCTTAGTGAAAGAGTAGCATGACTTAAAGTATATGTAAATAGTGCTGTGTAAGTGTAAAAAAAGCTTTCCAGCTTTCCGTAATGTATTAGCTAAACTACATAATACCTAGCTTGATCAATAAATGCTATTATGTTATAATTTTAAAGAAAAAAATGCAAACATGAATATTAAAATTGGTGTTGCTGCTCTTCAATAGGTTCTTGACAGTATTTATTCCACAATACAAATTGCCAGAGTGCATGTTGGCCAGTTACAGGATGCAAACAGAGGATTTCTTTGGTGGAACTTAAAACTAAATATGAACACTTAATGTTGAGATGAGAAGGAAAATTTCGGACTAAAACTGAAGATACAGTATGTTTGAAGCAGTGTCTGTCAGAATGCACTTGTGATAGTTATCTGCGTCTTTAAAACAAAAGATGTTTCAGTCAGACTGACGTAAGTGCATTGCAAGCCATTGTGGAAAATGAGTAAGTTCTAATTAACTGACTAGTTAATGAGCTAGTTAATTGGAAACTGCTAAAAAATTTGCCAGTGGATTTATTTGTAAATAAATTATATAAAGTTCTAGCTATTAAAAGAGTTAAGCGCTGCAAGTTAATATAAAAGTCACTTCTGTGAGAAGTTACTCCTGAATGCTTGATTCTAATGCTTCCTTCATGGAGAAGAACTTAGAGCAGCCTCAAAACAATTACAAATACTGTCACATTATAAACATTTGTTACAGTTAAAAATAAAAAAAAAGAGTATCATCATTAAATAGGATGAGACATTTTCCTGGAATGCAACATTCAATTAGACTTGCTCAGAAAATAACAATACAGTCCGTAGATCTGTTCTCAGCCCTATTCTGACTGTATGGAGGGTGGAAGTCTACCATTTTTCAAGTCATCAGTTGTATGAATATGATCTGTAAGCAGAACTCATGCTTTTTATTTTAACTGTCATGCATGAAAATAAAAGGCTAGCATTCAAATTACGTTTGAGACTAACAGATTACAGGATTTCATAGTTAGCCCATTTTAATGTTTCCTAAAATCATGCCAGTTTTGGAAAAAGCAGAATATACATACATGCTAGTTGAGCTCTGGTGGTGGTTTATGTTCTAGGCTATGGCAAATGCAACACAAACTAGCTTACTGCAGAGGTAGTTACTCTGCAGTACTTGGTTTCTGGGGCGGACTGATAGATCCTGTTCGTTCAGCAACTTTGTTTTGCTGCAGTAACTTTGTGTAAATAGCAAAACTTATCTGGTTTTAGGGAGTGCCGAAACTGAACTTGAGCTAGCTAGGGATCATGCACAGTTGTGAATCTACAAGTTATATGCGCCAGTAAAGACAAATATTTCGGGTGACATGAAATTAATTTCCATTACATCTAAGAAAATAGAGGTGATTTTTAAGCAGCTTTGAAATAAATGTGGTGCTGTGTCAGTGCTCTTAAATAGGCAAGTCATACACGTCAGTTTAGTGCTGAAAACAACCATTCAGCACTCTGCTTTAGAGACCAGAGGGAAGATTGTGCCAGACTGATTAAAAGTACTGTGTATTAACTTCTAGTATATAAGAGACTTGATTAAAATGAGAAGTGAGGAAATCTTAAAGTATAGCACTTGTTTTGTGCTTAATACTAATCTCTGAAAACATTTTATTGTAACTCCCAGGAATAACTTTCAAGTGCATCCAGCTATTTAAATTGAAATGCTCTTAAAATCATGCGGAATGGCTAAATCACTACAAATTAGCAAAAATGTCCAGCTTAAATAATCGTTCAGGTTACTGTACAGAAGGAACATAGAGACTGATGTCAAAAATATAGAAAATAAGACTGAAGTATTAAATTTTAAGTTTGCCATCTTAATATCTTCTCAGTTAAGTCAAATATTACCTAGTCATGGTGAGCATGGCACTACTGTACTGTAGAGGAATCATTTAAGTAGCTTATTTTGTTATTTTGCCTATTTTGTACTGCATAAAACTTGGCAAAAACACGAAGTGAAAGTTTCAAGCTGTCAGACAAAGTCGTATGTTCATATCTTTCAAATTTTAATTATTGGAGCTGTCAAAGAGGATTTATCAAGGTAAAATTTTTGTGATTCTGATAGTTTTAAAGCTTTTTTAACTGCTAGAGGAAATAACTATTGAGTTGAAATGTGTTGTAGGGTTGGAATGTAAGCTTAGCAGAAAAAGCTTTTGGTTGTAGTATGTACTGTTAAAAAATAAAACCGTGTTTAATAAATTCTGTTGTGCTCCTAACCTTTGTATTAATACTCTTGAAGTGCAATAGGGAAATAGAAGTAGTAAACAGGGACTAAAAGCTAGAGACTTTTAATACTGTTTTTAAGGCACAGATACCTTTACTATGTCTTACCTCTCCAGTGATGTAAAGATAAACTTGGTTTGTATAGCTGTCCAGAAAAAGCAAGTCATGCTTTTCATGGAGTGCAGAAGTGATCAAGTTTTATTCTAGTTCCTGACTTAGTCCTACAGCTACAGGTTTTCCAAAACAAACTGTCAGCTTCGTATGTAAAGCAATTCATCTTGTAATATAGATTTATTCTGTTTTGTTAGAAAAGAAAGTGAATTTTACTTTGACTCTGTGTTCCTTCAGGTTTGTTTTGTTTACTGAGGCTTTCCCTTCACCATTTACCAGAGGTGACCTGTGAGACTTGCGCTCATTCATACTTGCTTCCTCTGCCATCTTTTCAAATGAATGCCTTTGCAAAAGACTACTTTTTGTTGAAAGTAAAGCCAGCCTTTGTTAGTCAGCAATCCTACCAGTTCTAGGAAGGCGCAACTTCAGAGTTACCTTCTTGTAGAGTGGATATTGTCAGGGCTAATATAGCAGAGGCTGATCATGGGTTTTTGTTTTGTTTCTTCATATATAGACCTCTCTTCTGACAACATTGAGAATACAAACACTCATGTGATTTCTGAAGTATGTATTATTAGAAGGGATATTGATTAACTGCTTTTTACTGATGTAAAAGGGGGTTCCAGGGTATCCTAACTGGTAATTTGCATGCTGCCTGGTAGAGCCAGGCTATGACCATTCAGTGTTTTTCCTGAATATTCTGTGCAAGCACGATTGATTATCATTGTTTTACTTCTTGTGTCCCTAAGAAAGGCCAAAACATTCTACTTGGTACATGGAAATCGCAGTTAGAAACTGCAGAAGTACACTGAACTTTCAAAATGGATGATTGATGAAAGACTGGTTGGTTGCTTCAGGCTGACACCAGTCTTATCTGTCATGCTGCCAAAACAGGGGAGAACAAACTGAAGATAGTATTGAGGAAAATGTTTAACTCTGGTGTGGAACCTGTGTAAACAAGACACTGTGGGGAGAGGGTTTCACACCTCCTACTTGACTTTAGAGTGAACATAGTTGGAGAAACAAATATACTTTTAAGTTATTTAAGCTCAGACTTTTAGGAAGTCCCCTTTCATGGAAAGGGTGCTTCTCCGTGCCGTTATAAGAGGTGCAACATATGCTTTTCAGCAGTTGAAAGAGCTGGTTTTATAATGCCCAGCTACACATTTATCAAGTATTTATACTTTTTAGATACTTAGTAAGTAAGGTAAATTTCGCAATTACAGCAGGCTAAGAAGTGGATGTGAATATGTTCCTGTGTAAACAGACACTTTCCACTTCATAAAAAGAGCATTTGCAAAGAGGCTTCTTGTATTCAGTGCGAAGACAACTCAGTTTTGGATTATAAAAAATTGATAGCAAATCGTTGTCTTGCAGAAAGCAAGGAAAGGGAAGTGGGAGTAGAAGTATGAATTTTTAAATAGTGTGGGGTTTATGTTATTTGTCTCAAATGGGGAGAACTGGACTTTATCATGGTTTTTGAAACTAGCCAGACTTTGACTGTCTGTTATTTTCTGTTTCAGAAACTTGGGGCAGGAATCAAAAAAAAAAACAACCAACCCAACCTAGTTTTACATTCAGAAAGCGCTGGGTGACATCAGAAGCTAATATTACATGTCCGTAGTTTTAAGTGGCTTTGTGAAAAAGGAGGGGTGATTTTAGTTTTGTCATGCTTGAACAATAAAAGATACTGACACAAATAGACAATAGAAGTATTTTTGGTTATGTACTCTAGGAAATCATATAAGCTAACAGTGAACTGAGGCTACATTTGCAATGAATTTAAAATGAGTGTATTAATTAGTGCTTGTAGAGAATGTAACTGGACAACCTGACAACTGGTGGGTGAAACAGAAGTTCTGAAGGAAGAGGTTTTTGTAAAACACTGGTATTTTTACGGATTAATAAAAGACTGTAATTGACACGGTGTCTGTTTCACCTATGTGATGGTTAAACAAACTTGACAAAATGGGAATACTCCATACTTGTGAATTTGTGTTTTATATTGTGGATGTGGAGGATGGGACTGAAGACATCCATGTCAGAGGGAAATAGATGAAGAATTACAAAGCCAGTTTACATTAAAAAAAACCTAACTGTATATATAGCCTGGAAAATCATATTACTGGTTCTGTCTGAAATGTTATTTTAAGCTAACAAATCTTGTTTCTAAAGCAAATACATCTAAAAGGAAGAGGGTTTTGAATTTACCTTCTTGACCTATGGATTTGTGGGACATGGGAACCCTGGTAAACTTGAATTCGTTAATCTCTGCTTCTTGGTTAAATTATTCAACTCACTTAAAATCAGTTTTTACTAAAATCATAATCTGAATTTCTCTTTCATTTTGGTAGTTCACCTTCCTTGTTCAGTTTCCTGTCTTCTGTCAAATTAATTTCATTTATATATAGCTCCCTAACAAATCACCACTTTTACATGGTTAAGGAATATAATTATGTGCTTTGAAAGTCTGTGTAAAATATCTATTATGTAAGGCCTAAAATGTTGCTTTCAGAACTGTGGTGCAGTCTGAAGTAAGATTTGTCGTGATCATGACAAACGTGGCAGTTCTGTCTAGTATGAGAGAATTGTATGGCCATATCCGACTAGTGAGATTAAGAATCAGATTTATGAATCTTTAAAGTTATGATTTGTCAAATAACTGGAAGTTTGACAAATCTCTAGTTGTATCTTATTTTACTTCTTGTGGTGGTAAATTTCAAGTGCCTCCGTAATACGGTACTAGTAGTTCCATGACTTCTGCTTATAGACATTTACCTAAGTAAATGGCGTTTACCTAAGTACCCTGATGTAATGGGCTACTTGACTGTCCATGTAATATTCTTTCTAAAAGGCTCAAGCTATAATAACATGTTTAGTGTTGGTTGCTTTACCAATTTTAAAATGGCTTTGAGTTGGATGAGACAAAAAGCCAATTTTATCAGTGAGGCACAGAAATAGGAATCGGAGTTGCGTGTAACATTACTATTGACTGGGATAATCTCAGGAGGCTTTCCCAGTGTTATCAGCCCATCACTTGCAACCTGTCTTTAATACAGATGCATACATCTCCAGCAGCCTGAAACAAAAAAGGAGAAAGCTGAATGCTGGAGAAGCTTGGTATCTGACAATCTCTTGTTCATTTTCATAACCTGACATGAAATCAGTTGATACTTTATGTTGAGGAATGAATATGGAAGTTTCTTGGTGCATGAGGGATCAAATTGCTTTGAGGAGGAATGCATACAAATTTTTACTTGAAAAGTTCTGGGGTTTTATTTTAAAATCCTGAAAGCTCCTGCTCAACATAAGTGTTATTTACATTCATACATGCCATTTTTAACTATGCTTCTTTGACTAATCCCAAGGTGAAGCTGAGTAAGTTTTATTAATGCAACAAATGTTTTTGGAGATAATAGCTTAAAAATCAGTAGTTCGTGTGCTGCTGACTGAGCACACAACTCATAGTTTTTCATTCTTACAATCAGTGCCCTGAGGAATTTCTCAAGTGGGAATTTAACGTGGAATAATTGACTGTGTGACCTAATCAATTAATTTAATCCAGTAGTCCTGATGGTTTGCCTTTTTCCTGAGAGACAGCATTCCATGGGGGAGGTAAATAATGAACAGCGAACATCTGAGCAGAAAAGCTGCATCTCCTTACTTTGAGGATGGCAAGATGTCTACTTAAAGTTTATTTCATTTTCTCCCTAAACTTCCTATCTTGCTGCAGCGTAACTCAAAAGCACTTATAATAAAGCTAGTTCAAAGCCTCTGTAAAGTGTAAGACTTTGTAGTGGCATGAGCTTGAGAATGAAAAACTATTCTTGTAGAACATACCCATCGACTTTGCTTTCTTATAAACCCTTAACTGATTTAGCTTGCATTGACATTCTTGTGCCTTTTCTGTGTCTTGTCTACTTCTTTGCTCTTTCCGTTAGATCCTCCTACTACTACCACTCGACTGCCCACGGTTCCCTGGCATCCTTCGACTGATGGCATCACAGGTTTAGCAACAGAACCTAGAGTAATAGAGTTCCCAACAGCAACCTTGCCAGCAATGCAGGAAGACACTTGGGGTACTGTCATCGGTAGTGCGGTGGGTGGGGCTCTCTTCCTCATACTTGTCAGTGTTCTGGTTGGAATTATCTGCTATAGGAGAAGACGGACGTTCCGTGGTGACTACTTTGCTAAGAACTACATTCCACCATCAGATATGCAAAAAGAGTCACAAATAGATGTTCTTCAGTCAGATGATGTGGATTCTTACCCTGACAGTATAAAAAAAGAAATAAAGCATCCAATGAACATCTTAATATCTAAAGATTACTTAGAAGACCTTGAAAAACCAGATTGGAACAATATAGACAATATTAACAGGTACCAGGAACGTTATGAAAGACCAATGGATTACTATGAAGGTGGAACACTGGGAATGGAGTATATGGGTGGTGAATGTTATGATGACAATGAAGAAGACTTTGTTTCTCACATAGATGGCTCGGTAATATCTCGGAGGGAGTGGTATGTGTAGTAACCACTGAAAACTAAGTGTACCTACAGTTCATTTCATTGGCTGATCACTTTCAGTTTGTTTATACTTATACAAGAGGAGGAATAAACTTTTTGAAACTTGATTTTTTTGTTAAGGTTTTTATATTGTGATTTGACACAATGGAAATACTGACCCTGGGGAGAAGGTATTTGAGATGCTTCTTCCCCCTCCCCCCCCCCCAATGCTGTACTACTGTTTAAGATTTGAGTTTTGATGCAGAGTGCTTATATTGGTCTATGTCAGAGGTAAAAAACCTGCTAAATTAAAGTTGACATTCAAAGCTGTTTAAGAATAAAAAGTGGCTGTCTTGGCTCTCTGATTTAAAAAGAAGTTTACCTAAGGCAATGATAAAATATCATCTTGAGGGGCTTTTACTTTTTAGATGAAGTGAATTACTCCAGTCTAGATAGCATCCATGGTAAACTTAGTGCTTCTGTATAGCAAATCCTTTACCAATTAAAATGAGTTACAGCAGAATCAAAGCTTTACTTTTAGGTTTTTCTGCACAAATATGAATACCTCTTAGCATTTTAATGAGCCTTCTTGTAACTATGTACTTAAAAGAAGTCATTGCACTGAAACTAACTTATGAACAAAATTTTGAGAAGTAACTGTGTAAACAGGTCAACGGCTTGTCTTTGAATAAGATGAAAAATTATTTTTATAGTCATTGGTTTCTAAAGGTTATGCTAGTGTTTGTATATACACACAATAAGATATATTAAGCCTGTAATTGGCAGGATGTGAAAACTCAGTAATAATTACAAAACTTGTTTTGCAAGTACACAGGGTGTAATTGGAGATCCGTTTCTGAGGCTTTGTTGGGAAGTTTGCCACTGAATTTGAAAGCTGGAGAACTGAACACAACTAAGAAAACTCTTAACAGATTTCAAAGCTGGAAGCTAATGCTAGCTTGCTTATTTTGCTGGGTACTGATAAACATTAAGCATGCTAAGAGGTGTCAAAGCATTTGCCAAGTTTTATGACCAGAAATTAAGAGAGTGCTTTTACACTGCTTCTGATTAAGTTACAACACTTGCTTTGAAGACGATAACTAGAATTTCAGGCTGTTACTAGAGGGTAACTAAAATTTCAGATTAATAGCAGCGAAGTAGACACTTGCGTTGTCGCTTCACATATAGTGAAAGCACGCTGTCTCCAATGGTGCAACTACAAAATCTATGAAACTTGAGTTTAGATAAATTGTGCAGCCTCTGTATTGCAGTGGATTTGTTTTCCTTACAAATAATCAATACAGATATAAAAACATGTTCATGTTTTTGGTCTTTATCTTGTCATCATACCAAATGATATTGTGTACATTGTATGTAGAACATCTCATTTGACATCTGAAGTAGTTCTACTGTGTCGAGCAAGTGTTCAGCTCAAAAAAATGAGGCTAATAAGGTTTAGTATTTGAAACCTGAAAAGGAAAAAAAAATCTCTGCTACCTTGAAAATAGGCTGCATAATTACAGCTGCTTCATGAGCATTGATGCTGGAAGTTCTTTTCTATTCCTGTGATCTGTGGTAGCTTTCAGCCTTTAGAACTTCACAAAAATAGTGGTATTGAGTGTAGTAGACAATACACTGTGATTTGCATATGACTGCATGTGAAAAACATCAAGACAACAGCTTTATTTGAAATTCAAGTAGAAAAACATCTCTAAACAAAAGTTCATATTCATTAATAGACTGCTGATACGTGATTGACCAAAGTCTCAAGAACAGCAGCAATTGATGTTGTGTGTATTTGTAGTTTTGAGTGCAAACACAAGGAAAGGAGTTAAATTTCTAGACGAAGGTTCTGATCCAAGTTATTTCTGGAATAGAGAGATCATACGTCTCTTCAAATCAAAAAATACTTCATATATCATCTTTAAAAGATGGTGTTACTTGGAAATGAGCAAACAAACCTGTTCTCCACATGAGAGATATTGCTTTTGTCTCTGTGGATTTTTTTGTTTTGATTTTTAAATATATATATATTTAATTCCTATGGGTTAAGAAGTTGAAATGTTTTGGAGTTGAAGTTGATAATAGGGATAGGGCTTATGCGTGTTGCAATGTTTTGTACATGATGTCTGCTGTAAAAAGAATTGATTGTAAGTACAAATGGCTGTTGTGTGAATAAACTTTTTCTTACATTCTGGAACAGATAGTATTCAGAAATGTTTGACAGATATATTAAAATAGGAGATGAAAAAGCATAATGAAACCATAGGCTGGGTAGAAGGAACTGAAGTATTTAAGCTGTAAAAGATATGCTTTCTAGCATTTCCTCTCGGAGACTCTAAACTTACAAAACAAGTGTCTTGAGAAACTTTTTTAAAAATACAAACCTTGAGAATGAGTTGCGGCCCAGTTTCACTTGAAGCACCACTGATACACAATCTTATATTCACATTATCTAAAAAAAAATAAAAAAAAATTAAGTTGCTTTACCTCTGCTTTAACCCTATTTATTGCAGTGATTTAATGGCCGTCTATTTCTGACTAACCCATGGTTCAAATGCTCTGTAGATGTCCCAGTTGCATCTTGGGTGCTTCCTTGCTTGTTCAGCTTGGCATAGTAGTCTTGATTTCTGATTCTTCTTCAGGTTAGACTAACAAGATTTTTTGTGACTACTTTATTGCCAAAGCAGTTTAAAAAGGCAAATTATGCAAGCCCTGTGGTAATTGCACTTCAATTCAGTTCCTGTATGTTGCTGCACTTGCTGGCTAGTACCATTTTTGCTGGTGTTCAGAGGTAAATGGGTGGATATTGTCATTACCCCCAAAATGTGATTCAGTGGCTGAACTTTTACTGAAAATACACTTCTGTGATGTTACAGACTTAGAGCAGAATTTACAAGAAAAAGAGGCACTGGAAACTTAGTATGAAACCACAGCTTCTTCATGAGTTCTGGATCTAACCATGTATATTGTGCAAAGCATTTGATTTTTTTTTTTTGAGAGACACCCTTGTCACTAAATGGGAGACCCATGGCTTTGACAGACGGACAGCTTGGTGGATAAGGAGTTGGTGGGACAGTTGCACTCAGAGTTGTGGTCAAGGGCTCAATGTCCAAGTGGATACCAGTAACAAGTGGAGTCATTCAGGGATTGGTGCTGGGCTTGGTACTGTGTAACTTTTTTTGTTGGTAACAGGCATAGTGGGGTCAAGCGCATCTTCAGCGAGTTTGACAATGTCACCAAGCTGTGGGGAAGGGATGTCACACAGAGGGACTTTGACAGGCTTGGGATGTGGTTCATGAAGTTCAACAAAGTCACATGCAAGGTCCTGCATCTGCGTCAGGGGAAATCTAAGCACACATACAGACTTGGGTATTATGTGATTGAGAGAAGGATTGGGGACTGTTGCTGGATGACAAGTTCAACATCTCTTGGCCATATGTGCTCACATCCTGGAAAGCCAATTGTGTTTGGGGCTGCGTCAAGGGAAGCAAGGCCAACAGGTCAAGAGACATGGTTCTTCTTCTCTGCTCTCCTGGGACTCCACCTGGAGTACTATGTTTGGTTTATGGGTGGCCCCAACACAAGAGGGACATGGATCCCCGAGGAGGGTCACAAAGATGATCTGGAGGAACTCTTTTATCAGGGTTTTTAGTGACTGGTTGAGGAATAAACTGAAAGCAGGTAGATTTACTGTGTGGGTGGTGAGACACTGTAATGGGTTGCCCAGAGAAGTTGTGGATGCCTCCTCCCTAGAAGTGTTCAAGGCCAGGTTGGATGGGGCTTTGATCAACCTGGTCTAGTGGGAGATCTCCCTGCCCGTGTCAGGGTGGTTGGAACTACACGAGTCAACTTCAAGGTACCTTCCAACACAAACTATTCTGTGATTCCAGTTGCAATTTTCTCACTTGGACAAGAGGGCACCCAGTGTAGAACACACTTAAATGAGCCTTCCATGGATTCATGTGCCTGTTCTTCAGGAGAAAATGGAATTATTGTTCGTATAGACTAGTATCTGACAGACAGAAAGAGTTTATGCCAAGAAAGCTGTTTTGTAAAATAGAACAATGACTTCTGAAGGTGGTACATTATGTTAATTGTCTGCTGTAAATTAGTCGTCTTGCGAGCTATGACTTCATCCCTTAAGAATGTCGCCAAAAAATGCTTATTTCAGTTTTATTGAAGCTACTTAAACATATCTGCATGAGTGATCCCACAGTAGTATTGCTATCAGATCTTTCATATTCAGTGAGAGGACAGGAATCACTTCTTCAGATTGGAATTAAATTGTTTGTGTGTTTTTTCAAAATGAGGGATGGAAAACAGATTACTTTGTCCATCTTTCTTGTATACAGGTAGAACAACATTAGAATTACGAGCAATTGATAAAATACATTGCATAATTTGGGGGGGTTGTCCTGTGAATAGAATACAGCTCTGAAGAGGTTCCTAAAATTTTCTCTAATAAGAGATGAAATAGAGGATAGTTGCATGGTGTTTGGAGAATTGCATCATATAACAATTTCTGAAGGAAAATATCTAAAGTAGACTACATTAGAAATATTTTACAAGTATAGTGTGATGTTATTTTCAAACTCCTTTACTGTTATGTGTCTGGTCCAGTAACCAAGTAGGTCAACACACTATTTCTGCATGCTACTTGTATTTTGCAGGTAAAAGTTGTAGTAAACATAATGCGAATTATTCCAATTATGCAACTTTTTGATAAACCTGTTAGTGCAAGTTTGAAACACTGAGATTGATGATACTGAATTACAGTATGCTAGCAAATCTCACTGTTTTGTAAGATTTGAAACTTACTCAATTCCTAATATTGCAAAATGGGTGATCTTTTAAAGGTTACCCATGAAAAGTGTGTTAATGCAGTTTGAGAGTTGTCAAACATTGGATTTAACAAAGCTTAGGTGAAAAGAAAAATTCTTTAAAAACCCAAACAGTCTTTTTTCCTCCCTTGTTAAAGAAATAATCATTTGTATAAGTAAGTTTTAAGTCTGAAGTCCTAGAGATGATAGATAAGTCATAGGGCTTGCGTTGCTAAGTGTAAAGAAAGTATTAGTGAGTTTGTGTGTTTATTGCTCTTAGTAGTATTCCCCTCTTCGGTTTTAAATTTCTCTTTTTCCTTTCTTCAGACTTTATTGGTCATTTGTCTTAGAGCCACTAAAGTCACAGTTTTGTAGCTTTTTTGAGATAACACTTTCTTTGCTGATGTAAGTGCAAAGCACATGTTTTGTAACTTCATGTTACCTTGAGAAGGAAAACAAAAGTATGTAGCTAGTATTTATTAAAACTACTGAATGAATTTTTTTGAAATCATATTTGAGCTCTCTTAATTCAACCAGTTGTTTTTTTTTAATTTGGGTGATCTGAGCCAATACCGCAAGAGTGCTAGTGCAGGACAGGGCTTTCTGTTTTGTCACGGAAGAAAGAAGTGTTTCTCAGAGCAATGCTGAAATAGCTTATCTGAGTATGGAAAGTATGTGAACTTCTTAAAGGTGTAATCTATGCTATCACATTGCAGATGTGCCATTTAAGCAGACATCTTCTGTTGCTGTAGCAGGGGCTGTGATCGGAGCAGTCCTTGCTCTTTTTATCATTACCATCTTTGTGACAGTGCTGCTGACTCCAAGGAAAAAAAGGCCATCCTATCTTGACAAAGTGTGAGTATGTGTTGGATTTTTTTTGTTTGTTTTTAATTGAAAGCAGTATGTAGTAGGTGTTTGTTCTATGCAGGAACATATATGTCTGCATTTCATTAGCAGCTTTTCAGCTGTCATAATTTCAGGGCTGTATTTTCAGAATAGACAAATATAAAATCATTTGCATTTTTGAAAAAGAAATGAGGAAACTAAGAATGACTTCAGGAGTAATACAGTTCTTTATCTCTTCAGAAGTTCTTTTCTGAAAGAAAACTTATCAGTTGAACTGGAAGGCAGCGAAGAGGTCCATCTGGAGAGATGCCACGGACTAGTAATTTATCATAACTGTAGGTCTAACATGAAAACAAATTTGCCATGTTTTGCAGAAGTGTGAAGGTCCACTAAGATTTAGTGTGATATATAAAATTAAGCAAGCACCCACAGATATGTGTTTAGAAATTACTGTCTTCTGTGCTTTCTGGAATGTTGGTTGTTTCTTCAATTCTCCGGTGCAATCATGCAATTTAAGCATCCAATATGATCAAATGAAAACAAGCAAACAAAAATGTCTGAGAAGGTTTTGTCAGTTAAAGTGGATGATGTCTAGATCCTGTTTAGAACATACATAAAAAGTGATAACTTTGAATATCTGCAAATATAAGTTTTTTCACACATGCTGTATACAGTTAACACTTAAACTGAATGAGAAATTAAAATCTGTCATGTCTGTATATACTTCATGAGTAGAATAAAATAAATGTTCAGCATAAATTTCAGCATTAGAATTTCTTGAGCTAGGAAGGTAAATCAAGTGTTTTCCTACCACTGACTAAGTTCTACCATGTTTAGAAATAGTGTTTTCTTTTTTGTTTCCCTTAAATTCTGTAGCAGAAGAATATTTATCTGAATAGTTTGAAACATTTTATTTACTTTGTAAACATGTTCTTTCGCTGAGAAAGTTACACCAGAGAAGTCTTAACGTGTAATAATTGATTGTAAGGCTTTCTCAAAGACTTTTCAAAGAAATGCTGTAACAGTAAGTTTTGCTCAAGCTGTATCTCAAAATCTAGAAAATATGATAGATGCCTGTAGTCCCTAATACTGCTAAGACGGAGTAGGGGGGAATTCAGTCTACTTAACACTTCATAGGGTAAGTAACAAATCATAGGCAGTGCTTTTCCACAAAAAGTATGTGTCTGAATATTGCCAGTGGTGGATGTGTTAACATTACAATATTTAAAATGTACGTCGTTGCTAACTGAAACGTATGTGTTCCTGAATGCTGTGCTGGATGGTTTGGCAGCTAAAATAGATGATATCTGACAGTTCAGTTGGTCTTAACAAACATGGCGTGTTGTATTTTATTCTTTCTTTACTACAGGATTGATCTTCCACCCACTCATAAACCATCCTCATGTGAGGAGAGAGCATTCTCTCTACCACAGAAAGAAGTTATACTTCAGGTACGTGGTTCTATACATCTTAAATTGAGGTAGGAAAAATGTTGACTTTACTTTATGGTGACTTAGTCTGATTGTGCTTTCCTGGTAGTATATGGAGTATTTGGATTGTTGGCTCACAGCAAAGAGGTTTCACTACATACGTGATATCTTTGGTATTAAAAGTCATCCTTAGAGTAGGTAGATCCTTTTTGTAACTCTGGTAGTGGTTAACATACTCTGCACTGCTTGAAGTAGAAAAAGCTACAGTTGAAATTCCATGGTGATTAAGAGAATATACAAAGCTTTATAAAATAATCATCTTATTGGGGAAAAAATATACTTGGTAAACCTATAAAGAGACTTCAGCATCATCGTCTTTTAAGCTGTTCAGGGTTAAATGGTGGGAATATATTGGAATTTGGGCTTTGGCATAGCTAATTTACTCAAGTGTGCTTTTGATTCCCAGTGAAGATAGCTAAATCACTTTTCAATTTTTGCAATTACATAACTTCTTTTATTATCTTATTCCAGAATTTATCTTCAACAAAAGATTCCGTACTAATTCTGTGGCAAGTACTGGGATTTTTAATATGCTTTCACATCTAGCTTGATGTGATCTGAAGTAATGCTGTCCAAAGAAGACAGCAGTAGGCATTAAAGTTCCTTAGTAGCACTTCACATTTGTCTAGGCATAGTCTGATACAACAGGATCTAAGATCACAGCAATAATAGTGCTGGAAAGTGAATTATAGCAAAGGTGACAGTTAAAATGAGAGCAAGAAAGGATAGGACTGCTTTTCTCAGCTACACCATGGCTTTGTACTGGGTTGGACTGCTTGTGAAAATCCCGGTGAATTCAGAAGGCTTCTTTTCCACTAGGCTATACAGAAAGTGTCAGTTTGTGGGATATGGCTTCAATTAACAGCATTTGTTACTGCACTTTGTATAATAAACCAATCTGTTCATATTAAATCAGTCAGTCTGATTTTTAGATTTCTGCTTAAACTGAAGAAAACTTAAATCACTTATCAGTGTTAATGAAAATTAGATTGTAATTGTTCTTAATGATGTTTTTGTTCTAGCTTCAGTCCTTTTGTATAAATAATGTGTTTGTAGCCACTGATATGCAGAATTATGAGATTGAGGTAATTCAAGCAATCCTTTACTGGTTTTCCAATAGTCTGGTGTACCTTTGCATCTTTAAGGACTCATAGAAGCCTTTAATCTCTGATGGAGAGATGTCATGGGGGGGGATCTTCAGCCACCTTCAAGATGGATTTTGATAGGATTATTAATAATGCTGAAAATATTATTGTAGAGTTTCCTAACATGATTTCTGATTACAAAAGCTCACCAAACATGAGTTGCCAATAAAAGCTCTCTTTCTTGTGAAAGTAATGTGTGAAAAGAATATAGTGTTTTACAAATATTACGTTGACTGATACCTGCTAATATTGTTGCTGAATAAAGCAGCAAATGTTTCTGAGATCCATTGCTACTTCTAGTAGCAGCCTGATGATCTTATTATTATGAAGGTATAAAACATCTAGTTGGTAGAATGCGTAATAGGTGTTTGTCTTCTGTTCTTGAAGGTGACATAACACCTAAGTGCCACAAAAGAAACAATTTTTCTGTGCTTGTGTTGGGCATCTTGTGCTAACTACGTAGTAACTTTTCGGTCACTGCAATACTCAACAAATGCAATATCAATGAATCATGCTTCTGCCAATACATTCCTATGCTTTATGTATTACGGTAAAATATTATTTTACAGAATCAGAAGATATGGACTGTTACATTATTTGTGCCTCTGTGTTACTGCTAGATGGCAAAATGACCAAAAATAAAAAAAGAAATGCAATTCTTTTTCCTTTACAGGGCTGCTCATAAAATGTGTACCTTATTGGTTTGCCTTCAGAACTTTTGTGGTCATTCAGTTCTTTTTTTGATTTGATTACTGTGGCTTCTGTTACTGAATACTTAAGAAAATAACCAAGAAAAGCTGAAGCTGACTGTAGTCTTGGTTGAACATATAATAAAATGGTTTATGTAAATATATTTTGTTAATTGAGAAGATCTAAACCAGACTGAATCAAATACTCCTTTCCCTCAAGGTGAATAAATACAGTTTGAAGTTGTTTGGGAAAGGGAGGACAGAAATCTAGTTCTTCTTCAAACTAGCTGTTAACTATGCTTTATCTTAAAATAATGTATGTTGGCATAACATTGTCAGTGTACTTTTTTTTTCTTCTTCTCTGGAACTCCAGAACTGAAAGAAACGGAGCTGGATGCTGAGTCTTCCTATTTCATACTACTTATAATCAATACATACTCTCTGTTCTGCTTGAGGCAGGAGCTTCTGCTTTACCTAATAGAAATAAGCATCAAAATAGTAGCTTTAGCCAAGAAGTGATTGGTTGCATTGTTTTGGTGTAAAAAGCCAGCACTTGAATAGGTGTAGAAAGGTAAAAGCAGCAAGTTAGCATCTTGTCACTACATGTTGTCCTGTTTGACTAAAAGTCTGAGTAGAAGAGATAGGCTGGACAAAGGTGCAAAGTTAAAGGAAAATGAACTTAAATGCTGTTTTCTGCATACTCACAGTAACTGAGGATTGAAAGAGAATTGCTCTAATTTAAGCTGATTCTGGTTAGTTGCTATATGTAATGTACAAATTTCTCAATCATCTCTATGGTTATTGTTCCAGTTATGTACAGTAGCTCTTTTTGATCTTATGAAGTATTGCAGTTGCAACTGAATAAACTGAAATTCTCCTGTTTGTTTGCCAGCAATCAATATTTAAGTAGATTTCACCCATATCTGAGTAGATGTGTGTAGGTATTAAAATTAAGGGGGATGTTGTAGGCATTTGATAATACTGGATAGCCAGTGTCTTTTACAGTTGTTATTATTTAGAACTTGGAAGGTTTAAGTATACTTTATGTATTAGCATTTACATGCTAATATTAAATAATGATACATATATGTAAAAGTACTATGTAACTCAGTATCATAGAATGGTAGGGGTTGGAAGGGACCTCTGGAGATTGAGTCCAACCCCCCTGACAGAGCAGGATCACCCAGGGCATGCCAGACAGGAATAGATCCAGGCAGGTCTTGAAAGTATTTGGAGAAGGACACTCCACAAGGTTTCTGGGTAGCCTGTTCCAATGCTCTGTCACCTTCACAGTAAAGAAGCTTTTCCTCATGTTGAGGTAGAACTTGCTTTGTTCCAGTTTGTGACTGTTGCCCCTCGTACTATCACAGGGCACAACTGAAGAGACTGGCCCCCTCTACTTGACACCCACCATTAACATTAATAAGATCGCCTCTCAGTCTTTTCCAGATTAAACAGCCCCAGGTCTCTCAGCTTTTCCTAAGAGAGATGTTCCAGTCCCTTCGTCGTCCTTGTAGCCTCCATTGGACTCTAGTATTTCCCTGTCCCTCTTGAACTGGGGAGACAGAACCGAACATGATACTCCAGATGTGGTTTCACTAGTGCAGAGTAGAGGGGGAGGAGAACCTTCCTCGACCTGCTGGCCACACTCTTCTTCATGGACCCTGGGATACCACTGGCCTTCTTGGCCACAAGGGCACATTGGTGTCCCATGGATAACATACTGTCTAGAACTCCACGGTTCTTCTCCGTGGAGCTGCTTTCCAGCTGGTCAACCTCTAACCCGTACTAGTGCATGGTGTTATTCTTCCCCCAGCTGTAGGACTCTACACTTGCCCTTGTTGAACTTCATTAGGTTTGCCTTTGCCCAGCTCTCCAGTCTGTCCAGATTCACTGGATGGCATCACAGACTCTGGTGTATCACTCACTCAGTACTCATCATAATTTCTTTGTACTGGTATTTGCAGATAACAATTTATGTATTCATGTGAATCATGTATGAATTGTAAAGGACTGGTTCATTTACAGAACTAAAAGTGAGGTAAAAGTACAAAACATGGATGTTCAAGTGAACAAAGGAAAAATGGCAGTACAAAGAGTTTTAATTACTTTAAAGACTGTAGGTTCATCTTTATAAGTTGTTGCTTTTTTCTGGGTAGGTTTTTAATAATCCCTGTCATGGAAATACTGTTCTGTTACTCAGAAATAATTTTTGCTTATAATGTGAGAGAGCAGTGAACAGCCTGAAAATTATGTCCTTGGTGAGAGAGGGATCTCTGGCAACTGAATGTTGCGACAGATCAAGGAGGAGATTGAGCAGTGGAAGAATTATAGTGGCTCAAAATGGAATTCCTATGTTGCGTAATGCTTATAAAAGGTGTGAGAGAGGGGGTACTAATTCAGGCAATGCTTTGAATTGTTGGAGTTAGTTTCACTGCATTTCAAAGTACATGTTGCTGCTTTACTCACCTAGAAACATGACTGAGATGGACAGTCTTTGACATTGTGAAAGATCTGAAGTTATACCTAGCTTGACAGGTGCTTCTGAGGAAAGAGGGGAAAAAATGTTGTTTTGTATAATGCAATGCGTGAATGTTCAGAGTTCTTGAAATATTTAGAAATTAATAGGGCTTTCGTGTAGCAACAGAAATTAAAAGTGGAGAAGTGAAGTACAGCCCAGTAGGTAATTCTAGTCATGAGAAGACTGACTTTCAGAATCTTTTTAAGAATACCTTGTGTATTCATGAGCCAAGCAACCCTGTCAAATCCTAATCGCTTTAATGATAATATTTGTATTCCTATTTAAAATGGGTAAGAAGGTTGTGAAATTGTATTGGCACAATTAAAAGTGCATGACACCGTTTACTGAATGACAGTTTTTCCAGATCAGTGTAAAAAGATCACCCATAGTACTTTTAAACCTAGCATAATATTCATTTATAGATTATGGCTCTCTTTCACTCTTTTCCTGATGGTATTAGTACAAGTAGGAACATCTCTTCCTTGATAGAAAAGGAAGCATTATTGTAGTAATTTGCCTTAAACTGAAGAGCTATTTAGGCAAACAAGATTGAATGGAAGGAAACAAAAACTGTGCATAGATAAACTCATCTATATATTGATAAAAGATCTTAAAATGGAAAGAAAACATTAACCAGATAGGGACTAGAAGGAGGCACAAGCTTTTTATTAATGGATGCATTTGTAGTGGGTTTTACAAATTAGAAAGGATGAGAAAATGTAAGATGAAGATGTCGGTGAGATAATTGATTTTGGCTTTTAAAGGACTGTTACAGAGGGAGCATGCTTAAAGTAAAAAATGCTTTTATGAAACTACAAAATGTAAAGGTAAGCCAATGCAAACTGTTTTAAGTATCAAAGCACAAAATCCCAGATATACTGTGTCTTCCTGGATAGAAACACTAGTTTTGTATGAGAGATTTTGGTTCTGTCACTTACTCCATGGCAGCAAAAGGTACAACTCCTTTCTCTAGCTACAGTGGCATGTTTTCATGCCATGTGTGATCATTTCCTTTGTTTCAAGTGGATAAATTAACCCACTGGAATTTTCCACTCCAGTTTCCAGTGCTTATCTAAATCATGTCTAAATCAACTGTTGGTAGAAATTCTTGAGCAGGCAGATGTTTTGTCTCACAGAACATGAGCCTTCAATGATGATGTGAGGGTTCTTGTACCCTATGTATCACTTGCTTGTGTGGTCACGCTTTTAGCATCTTGTGATGACTAGTATTTTCATATAAACCAAACCTGTTCTGCAGTGTTGAATTTTGACTTGTTTCCACTGTAACTTTTCTAATTTCAGAAAGAACATTTTGCTTTGCAAAGCCAGTACAGAGAAAAAGATGCTGGAAACTTGCAGCACATGGTAAATAATAAGATGGCTTGAATTACTTTTTGAAGCTTTGATTTCATCTTGTTATTTAAAATAAGTTAATAAGGTTGTTTTTCATTATGAACAAAAAATTTGTCCATCCTAGTCAATAACTGTTGCATGTGTTGGTTTGCTATCTATGAAGTGGAAAGTGTCAATATCACTTGAATATCCTGTATTTCCTAGGTAGTTTTGCTGGCTAATTTAAGTACATAAACACTATAGCTTTGGTTTTGCTGAATAAAGCAAAAAGCATGGGAGTACTGACAGACATTTTCATAGTAGTGATTTGCTTCTTAGATGTATTGAGCCTTAAACTCTTAACTACCTTTGAAGAAAAGTCTGAGGTTAACTGAGTAGTGACTAACACTTCTGTCATGTCTGTGATTGGATTTTTTACGTTCATGTTTCTGAATTCATAGGACTGTTTTGGAGATAACACAGCTTTTATTTTGCTTAAAGCTTTAACAGAAATAGGTATTGCAGGTTCTGTACATGAACTGTGAAACTGATTGCTGCTTCTGTGTATTTAGAAAGCTGTGAATGGAAGGCAACTTACTTGTGAAGTTGAAGAGACACAGGAACAAGAAGATCTTCAGCATATGTATCCTGTTCATCAGCAAACATCCTGCAAAAATTGGAGCAGCAGATATGCACAAAACTCAGTACCTGGAAGAGTCTACATCAACCCAAGGGAGCACTACGTATGATTCTGTACCCAGACGTCTTAACTTTTAACATATGAGGGTTTAAATACCAGTTGATTGTATGACCAACATGTCCTGTTGGCTTTCATCTCTAAAATAATCAGTGTCTTCCTGTGGGAAGAAAAATTGCATGGAGAATTTTATATAGGTAAACCCTGTGTAATTTGAGACTTCTTTCTAGTCTTTGGTATGTATTTGGTTTTGTAGTTATATCAACCTGCCAAAAGAGGAGAGTCATTTAGCTTTATTAACTTTCACAGTCGTAAGATGTATAAATTAGATTATTTGGCTGGCGTGTACCAAAGTGTAGATAAGCTGTTTCCCTGGTTATTTCTGGGAACATTCTCCCCCTGAATGGGTATTTTACAGTAGCCTTACCTGTGTAAAAGTGAGTATGAGGAAGATGACTGAATACCTGATGATATAAATAGTCTCATGCTGAGAGTCAATTTTTTTCTTCTTTGAAAACTTGGGATAAGTATAATTTTGACTGGTCTTAGCTATTGATTTCTCAACTAGCTCTACCTCTTCCAGTCAAATAAGCAACTGGACTACCTCTCATGCTAACTTGCTCTTTCATAACGTATGTTGTGTGTCTTCCCACCTCGTTAAAAGGGAAGCAATTTCCTTACATCAGCAACTTTTTATTTTATATTGGTTCTGGCTGTCAGTTGATGTACTTGTTAGTTGTAGTTTCACTGTACGTCTGTGTGAAACTTAGTTGCTGGAAGTACATGACTAGACAGACAATATTTCCTGAAAGTGTCTTTTGTGTAGCTGCATCTTGCCTACAAATTGCTGTTCAGCTATTTTTCAAAGTATGACTCCCATGTTAAGTATGACAGAGTTTCTCTTCCTTGATAATAAATATATTCATGTTCTTTCATTTCTTGTCAGTTTGCAGTAAAACTGCCTATGGTCTGTTCTTAGGCCTTAGAAAGAAAAGGAAAGGTTCAGTAGAGTCCAGGTAGTTGTCATCACTGTCCTTTAATTATGACCACTAGTGTGAATTAATTGGATAGTGTCCTGAAGTTACCAATGCTAACAGTATCCCACATGAAATTTTGTTATCAATGGTTGAAAAATGTGCTCAGGATCTTTTTAGATAAACAAGTTTTCCTTTGGAGTGAAAAGCAATATTTAGCAAGTAAAAAAAATATGCATATAAAGCGTTAGTGCTGAAATGAGTTTAAAATATTTTAAGACAGCAGGAAATAAGACACTAAAATTTTCTGGAGAAACTTTATATGATTTATGTGTACTCTATAGACATAAGTACAGAATAATGATGTTTTCAGACATGATCTGGCAACAAAATGTAGAGAAGAATGGCTGTGTCATACTGAACTAGCTATTGTTACAGAAGTAACCATTACTTTGGTGATACTAGTGTTTTCTCTGCAGATGATCAGATTTTTCAGAGGAGAGTCAGAGTTGTAGAAGCAATAGAATTGAAGCTAGTATAGCTAAGTGGGCTGCAGGCAGGATGCTGTTCTAAAGCCTGTATTCAACCTGCATTCATCTCTTATCAAAAATTAATGAGATCCATACCCATGATAGGGCTAGGTAAGTATTTTTCATTTGTTACAGGTAGCAACTAGATTATGGCTTAGGTGCCCATGTTCTGGACACTGTAAAAGTAGGCATTAACTGTTCTCTTGTGAAGCAGCTTTCTGTTATGATGTGGATGAAGTTGACAACTGAAGGAACGGCAAATAAAGAGGTTGGAAAGCACCTGTTTCTCAGGAGCTTTCTTTGAACTGCTCTGTACTTGTTCTTCTCTTGGGGACTGAGCACATTCATGTAAATGGAACAACTGTTTTCAACTCTAAAGCCTTCTGCTATGTTTGAGACCTAAAGAAGGGCTTGTGGGCCCTAAAAACTTATCTTCCACTAATGCCAGTTTAAGCAGCTACCTCTTTCCTCAAGTGTTGCCTCACCTATCCTTTCATTACTAGAGCTCCGAAAAATATCTATTGCCAGAACATGAAAAGAAAACTCTTTTGGCCAAACGTTAAAGGAAATAGAATGACAGAACATTGAGATGAACAGTGCTGATTGAGATAATTCGTTCAATATCACTAAGCAAAATGTCATACAAAATATTTTGGATATCGATTATAAGGTGGTTCGAAACAGTGTTACTATGATAATGCTTCCACTACATTCATTAGTACCATGTGATATTGAGCAGATATATCAATTCCTATTATATTGGCAGATCATATGAAAATAATTATTTTGGGTCCAGACCTCTTCTGCTTCTTATTCTGATTTGCAAATACATTGTTGTTTGAAGAGTTGGAACTCTGGGGGAAGGAGGGAGGAAGGAAGAATGCTATCAACAAAGCTGTAATTGCTTTTTTTAAATTTGCAAAAATCTCTTAAAGAAAACCATAGTCCAGTTGTGTTGCCCAAGTTTTATGTATCAATAAACTACAGAAAGCTTGAATTGCAAACTACCTATCAGCACATGGTTTGTGCTACAGTAATTAGGGAAATACATTATCATGTTTATTACCTGTGATAAATGGTTTCTTTGTAATCTGTTCAGGAATGTTTAGTGTGTTAGGTTTTCTGAAATGTTTCTTGTACTCTTAAGCATGGCTGGATTTTAGGGGAGGGGATTTGGCATAGAATGCTTTGAAGAGAACAGGAAAATGTCTGCTGACTAGAATTTCCTACAGGAAAAAAATTGTACATAGAGAACTAAGTTTGATCTGCTTTATTAAGGTTTAGAAAGTATCCTTTATTTGTACAGTTTCAAATGTATGAATTTGTTTTTTGATTTGAATAAAAACATTCAAAAGAAACTTTTCATATGTTGTTTAGATTTCGGATTGCTTAAGATACGGAAAATGCATCCACTTTCTTGGTGATACATTTTCTCCTCTCTGATAGTATGTATAGAGCATGTGGGGTTTTTTTTCTCACAATACCACTTCTGATTGTCTGTGATGTTGGATGCTGAAATGAGATGTCCTTACAACATTTGTTGTATTTAAGAGGGGCATATAGTACTTTGTGCCAGCACTTTGGTAAACTGAACACCCAGAATCAATGTTGAGGGAGGTAAGGATGGAGGGGAAGAGTAGTGATTTACATCTCTAGCTTTGATAAATGTAAAATATCCTCTGCTCAAGTATCTTTAAATTCTACAAGCTAGTCTAATTATAGAAAACCAAAGATTTAATGTTTGGCATATGTCCAAAATGTCTGTGGATGTAATCAAAGGAAAGCTAAAGCTAAGAAAATCTAACTAAAAGTGAAGCACTTAAAAAGAGATTATTAAAGGATTACTCTTAGGTCATGAAATTATCTAATGTATTGGGTATCCATCTCAAGGAAAGACCAATAAAGAGATGTCATAATTCATAAAGAGGGCAGATTTTTCACTGTGCATTTCACAGTGATTTACTTAAGATGCTTTCTGACGCTGTTACTATTGTTTCCTTTTCTGAGTGATATAAGTTCAGGTGCAGAATGTTGTGTTATTGTGTAGATAAGTGCTTATAGTATAGTAACTTCTTTGATGCCACAGACTTGAAGTTACTCTGAACTACTGTGTTGTTTGAAGGCTCAGCATGTGAGTGCTGTAGTAACAGAGCAGATGAAATTGTTTTGACAATTTAGGTCACTGGAGACATTACAGACTGGGAGAGCTAAAGCTCCAGGGGAAGGAAAAAAAAAAAGGCCTTGGTAGTTCTTAACTGCATAGTTACCTGGTGGGAGGTGTCTTGTGGGTTTTTTTGTCTACTTTTGGTACGTTTTCAGAGTATTCAAAGACTGGGTTTCACTTTTGGAAACATGTTTCTTTCCAATACCAAAGCTAACGCTTCGTTGATAGTTGGACATAACACACATTGCCAATGTCATCAAAACCTTACATTTGAGATTAATCAAGCTAGCCTGCATTTTTAGAGGTGTTTCAAAGCTATGTTACCTGGTTTTATGCCGCTGATGGTGTAGATCTGTGGGGTAGTGGAGTCACTTAGAAGAGCCTGCTTGGTGTGAAAAGGCATAAATGATGTGGCGAGTTGTGAAAGTGGTTAAAGATAGTCATGTTTTATTGAAGTGCTAAGAAGATATATAAAAGTTATGGTAAACTGTTAGAGTGTTGACAACTAGTAAAAATCAAAAGCTGAAAAGTGGCTGAGTATCAGCAGGATAATATATAACTAAACACTTGCATTTATTCTCTCATGGAGGTACAGGGCTTAGAAAATTCAGTGACATTAAAACCTACCAACCTCCGTTTATTTGTTGGGGTTTTTTTCTTGTTTTTGTTTTTATTTGTGGGGTTTTGGGGGTGTTTTGTTTTGCTGAGTAACTGAGATGATCTAATTTGAAAATATTTCTAAGCAGTGAAAAATTGCTGTGCATGTGACTTCACTAAAAAAAACCAGTCTGTAAAAGGACTAATTGGTAAGAGTGCTTTCTATAAGAACTTTGGCTCTTGAAGTTTAGGCAACTTTTAGATTATGCTGGTCATCTCACTGCTTCTACTATCACCGGCTGCTTTGAAAAGTAGAGGCCTGTGATTTGATCCTTAGGCAAAAACTGGACGTAGAAGGATCCTAGCTGTCAAAATACTGGTTCAAAGTCATAATAAGCTTCAGCGTTCCTTTCTGGCAGGAATTAAAGATTTGATGTTTCTGTATTTTTTTGAAGAATATGGCATTGTTCTTGGTAATTAGATTAATACCTTTAGCTGAATGATCCTGAATGAAAATGCACAAAAAATAGGTTGTGAGTCTTAGTAATAATTTTTCAAACCATGTGAAACCCAAGTAGAGATCTGTTAGGCATTCTAATCTGCACTGACAATGCCTCAGTGCAGCTTTTCCTAGCCTTATTTTGTGTTTTTACGTGAGTTGATTTCATGCTGTATCTAAATCTAGATACTTCAATTGCCAGTAGAAAATAGCTTCTACTTAAAAGCCTAGAAGTCAAGCTGTAATTCTTCTACTCTTTGTATGACTAGTAATCAAGACTGTACAATTGGAATTTAGCTCACTGTTTAGAGACCATGCTGGAGACAAAGTAGACTCCAGTTTACTCATTGGCTTAGATTAATTTGATTTTACTGTGCAGGGCTACACACCGAATGCAGAGAGTATGCTTAATCAATTAAAAAGTCATTGTAATTTGAATTTAATTTAGCCACAGATTTACTGTATTCCAATTTGAAATGTATTCTCCCATAGGGATGAATTAGAATTATATTCTAACACAGTTTTACAGGAAATTATGTTTTTAATGCCGATTGCCAGAGGAAGACATTTAAATATTTTCTATTGCACCACACCTGAATTTGTTCCTGTTCTAATAAAATCTTATTCTAGCGGATTCTTAGTTTTTATGATGCCTGTAACAGTATCAGATACAATTACTGCTTTTAATGTAACTTGATAATTTAAATGTCTGACTAAATAGTTGCTGCTTTTGCCTGTGGTTCCAGTCCAGTGCCATGTGACTCAGTCTAAATGCTGAGAAGTAACTTTATTTTTGCTTCCACACGAAGATAATAATCTGGCTGTACCACTTAAGGACTGTAAGCAAAGTATTTAAGAGATGATAGAAAGGATTCAGTTGTCTTTTTTTTTTCCCCACTTTTCCTGATGTTCAATTTTATTTGTTTATTACTATCTTAGTAGTCTTGCTGCATTAGATCCTGTCTGTAGGGATGGTGTGCCTGCAGTTTCACCACTTCATCTTGCATGTCCTATTAAGAATTTTCTTAGAGTTCTCTGTATGACTTGAGGTGTTGTGTGCTTGAACAGCTTCTTAGCTGACAGCAAAATATTTTGAGCCAATGTTTGTTTACACTGTTCAGCTCACTTCAGAAAGTGAAGGGGGTTTTGCTGATGTATAGTTATATACAGTATTAGGTCATGTGCAGCACAACAGCATACCAACAAAAGGTGCTTCAGTCCTACCAGTTGCTTGCTGGCTGGTCAGGGAAGAAACAGACACCTATTAGAAGATTAAGCACGCTCTTTCCTGTTACTTTAGTATATTGTACTCGTAAGAAAAAGAGTCCACAGGACTACATAACTTTTCTGAGTCATTTTCTGAGTAATTTTGGAATAGTTACTTTCAGGTACTAGATTTGACAAAAGCTTAATTCCTTGTCAAGTATCATAGATGAAAACATAGGGCAGATGGATTTCTGTCTTCTGTTTGGCTAGATTGGCTCTATCAAGACCAGATCAGCTAGTGACATGACTGCTCCTAATAAGCATAAAAATTGAAATGCCTGAGTTTATTCCCACAGCTAACAAAGTTCTTTCCTTCTTTTACATTAATTGAGAGGAACGAGAGAAATTACTACAGGCAAATAAAATGCCTTTGAATTGATCCAGGTAGCTTTAAAATCCATATTGACTGAGTAGCATCCTTAGTAGATTCGTTCATCTAAATAGGCGAAGAAAACGGACAGCAGCCTTAAAGTTGCCAAAGACAAGGTAAAATGCTTTGTTTCTAATGCTTGTGACTTGACTTAATGTGTCAGTCTCAGCTGGAGCCATTTCCCGCAGCCAGGAATATAGTTAGAAGCCCTGGATTATTAACAAATACTGAGTAAGACAAAAAGTCTGAAATGTTTGGATGTGGTTTGTGTTGTCTCTTTAAGCACTTTTAAAATTGGATACCAAAAAATTGGGTACTGAAAGTCCCACTACCTTGAACTAAAAGGTCAAGATACCTGCTTTGCACTTCCCCCTGTGCAGGAATTCTTCCTGCCTGGCATTAATGCCTTAAGCTATATGGTGCAGATGTATATATGTACAGCAAAGCTGAGCAGTCTCTAATTCTTCAAAGTTGATGTAGAAATTATCAAGGCTTGTATCTGGACAGAAGGATGACTTTACAGAATCTCTTACTGCAGGATTGTTCATTTGATCAGCCAGAAAAGTACCTGATGTACTCCAACTGTATACTGGATGGACTAGCCTTTACAAAAACCAGAACCTACAAGTTCTCCTGTCTGCCCTCTGTGATGTGCATCTGCCTCATTTCTGTTCTTTATAAGGGATCTTTACAGATTAACAGTGTTTTCATTCAGTTCCATTCAGGGTTATTAATTGAAGTAATAGAGATTTTTAAATGTGTCTGACATTTTTTCAAAGCCCTACTTTGTTTCTGTTAATGTTGAAGCTTGGCTGTCCCTTCCCTACATCTTTGCTCCTTCTGCATCCTTAGTGTTCTTCTTTTCCAGTCATCTTGTATCTCTTTTTTTTTTCCAGCAGGGAGAAGCAAGTCCCTCCCCTAGGATTTCCTTTCTCTTTATATTATTGGCTCAATATTTCCCACTAATATACATGATTAGGGCTTTATTAAGCAGAAAATATCTAATGCATTTCTGAGATGGAAAATAGGTTCTCTGTTGTACCGTATTTATTTCCTATGTTTCTGCTCTGGCTTCTTGAGACAGTGTTAAATAATTTTCAATTCTGTATGGAAATGGTTAACGTTCAGTGTTGCATTTTTCTTGTCCTCTTTCATGTTCTATAACAGCGTGATGGATGTGGTATGTATGCATGTGCGTGTTTAACAGAAATTTTCAGAGTAGAAAATGGGAAACTTGTCAACATCAGCTATCCTTCTTATAGGTGGAAAAATGAAGATGCAGCATTGCAAATAATTAAATCACTTCAGTTTCAGGTGACAGATGACAGATAAGCAAGAAAAAAGGCAAATATGGAATGGACTGTAATAGGTTTGAGGAAACAGCCATATGCTTGTACATGAAGGCAATACCATTTGGACTACTTGCCTATAGCCATTTTGAGGCAGGATAGCTGGTAAGGTAGCATGTTCAGTAGTGAGATAGCATGACAAAATATCTCAATCATGGTAGAAATGAGCTCAGGGCCTCTAGCGTAATAAAAGTAGTGCTAACAACCAAAAAATTAATAAATAAAAAAAATATATTCCCTGCCACAGTAGTGACTGCCTTTTCTGTTTTCTGAAACAATTTTAAATAAACCAAAGGTGACAACTGTGTAGAAAGATCCTCAGTTTCTGATGTGTCCTAACAGCAGGAGGAATCTGGTTAGTTTCATGTTGATGCTACTTAGTTGAATGTCATAGGTTATAATAGGGCATCCACAAGCCACAGTTTTGAGACAAAGTGAGATATTTAGAATTGTCACTTTCAAATGTGTTACTATGAAATCACATCCAAGTTTCACCATCTGTCTAAGATTGGATCTGTATGCAGATTGAATAGCTGCATAGCTGTCCCCTAGTCCATCAAAAGATTCATCTAGAAAGCCAAAAGCTAATTGAATATCTAGTGTCACTGGTCAGGCTTGAGTGCATGATTTGCACAGCAAGTGTTACTGACCTCAAAGATACCTATGTGAAAAAAAAATGCCTAGTGGATAGTTGTACCTAAAAGCATTGATTATACAGTAAGTAGTTGAGTTACTGTATTGGAAATTAACTTCACAATTTTGAATTAACTAAGAAAATGTTCTTTTCAGAAAGACTGCGGGAGGGGGGGTGGGGGGGAAGGAAGAGGTGCTGAAAATGGCAGCTTAAAGTAAAAAAACAAACTGCAACTGAATAACCATAGCAAATAGTGGCATTGGCTTCTCTTTTGATGGAAGCTTCGGATTTCAGAAAAGTCTTTCTCTTGCAAAAATATAAATGATCTTATTTGAAGATGATTGAGAACTTTGCAAGTCTTTGCTTGAAAAAGTCATCAGCCTTTTGTGTCTAAAGTCAAAGCTGTAGGAGTTGGAGATGCGCAAAAGCAGGATGACTGTATGCAATAGTTGCTCACTGCACCTTTGACTTTCATCTCACATACTGAACTGCCTGTTCCTCTTCTGCTAGGCTGCCTAGCCCTTTTGAAGTTCAGGTTCTCTTGACATCAGCAATTGTAGTTGATACCAAATTTAGTTTTGGACTTTTCTCTGCCTATCGTCTTTCCCCTTCCCTCCCCCCATCCCTTCTGCTGACACTTTCAGCAGTATTTGAGAGAAAAAAATAATAAAATTAATGCTAATGTTCTAGAGTTAGACTAACCAATGTACGTGCACTTCTGAGATGTCAATTTAAAGAAACTATGGTAGGTCAGAGTATGATTATGTGCTAACGGGCTAATGGATACCCTGAGTCCTTGGAGCTGCTTTGGACCTACTCCAAGAACCATTAGACAAGTACCAACTGAAACAGTCCTGACTTGCATTAGAAGAAAGAGCTTCCTTATGAAACCACATGGATTCATAAAGGTATTAGTGGGTTTTTTCTGCTGTTGATATTTTATTACCATTCAGAGCATAATGTTAATAGTTGGACAGAATCTTAATTTAATATAATTCATGTCTTCCCATTGCTGAGACTTTCAGTAAAGAGGATTAAAAAAAAATAAAAGTACCTAGGTGATATGCAAGTAAACTTGAATCCGACATGACCACATTAAGCACTATACGTAATATGAAAGTTCAGTGTGTTACTCTGGATGTTTTACAGAAGAGTCTGGGAAGCTGAGCACTTAACATTGTGCCCAGGTATAGACATGCCAGACTTTGCAAAGAGACGTGGGAGGATGCTTTTTAAAATCACATACCTTTAAATCACCCTAACTTCACTTGGCCAAGTTGCTGCTAATCCAGCTAAAATATTTCATAGCATTCATTTATACCACAACACAATAAATCTGTTGTGTTTTTTTTTTTTTAAAAGATGCAGGTAAACAAGTGAAATAAAATTCTATGCTTCCCACATGATTTGCCTATGACAAGGTTCTCTGCCCCTGTGCACATTTTGGTTGATGTAGGTCAGGAAATAAACTCCATCTTCGCATTTCTTGCAAGTTTAATTGTATCAGTAATAGCAGACTCCAACTGGAAATATTTGTTGGCTTTTATAACCAGAAGTTTGGAATTTTCTAGAAAATCTTAAGTATTTTTAATATTTCCCCTCAAGTATTAAATAACTGCTTCTCTGAATTTAAGCATTGTTTCCTTTCCTTAGAGATGGAAATTTCATTTTGAAAGGTCAGACATTGTTGTCCATTATTGACAGACACAATTTAACTCCTAAATAAGACCCCTATATTTAGGGCTTTCTAATAACTTCTCCCTTCTCCTTTATAAGCTTGAGTCTGAAGTCTTTTTACTGAAATTTGTATTTTCGCTATGTCTATGCATTTAATGAGTGTATTTGTTTTGAATGACAGTTGATTTAGACTTAGTAACATACCTGATACTTTCTGAAAGTACTGCAATATTTGGTGCAAACTGGAAAAACAAAACAACAACAGGGAAAGAAAAAAAAGAAAAAAAAACAAAAACAACTGACCTAGTAGGAAGCTAGTATGTGCTTCCACACAAGTGTCAAAAGCTCTTTTTAAAGGCTGTCACTGAAGTCCCACTGTGTTTTACTGGAGCAGTAAACAAAGTGAGGCTAAAGAGAATAGTGATTGTTGAGGACTACAGTGCATAGCACTCACTGTATCTCAGGATACGTCAGTTCTATTAAAGAGCTTGTATCTCACCCTGATTGCTATCAGGAAATAATTAAAAAATAATCTGATTCTCTCTGTTAGAAATGTTCTTGAATCCTTTGAAAATTATTAAATAACTGTTTTCAATACTTTTTTCAATATTCAGGTATTGCCAGGTATGTGATAAATACTGCTACCCTTATTGTGTCTGTGATTGCCTGGCATAACTGCTGAGTAGTTTTCCATATTTGTGGTCAGTTACAAGATACAGAGGAATATAAAGTGATGCCACCATCATGATGCAATGCTGCTTCACCTTTTCAAGTGAATTCTGTCTCTTGAGCATAGCTTTTTCCCTGCTTTTTTCAATCTGAGAGAACACTGCATGTACTGTGAAGTTGTTTAGACCAGACTGCAACACCCTTTTGTTTCCCAAATTGTAAAGCTTTGAAAAAACACAGATGAAATTCTAATTTGAGCTGATGTTAAACTTTTTCAAGAGAACATAGACTTCCTTTTAGCCTTTGTGAAATACGAAGATGCACAGTTTTATTGTGAAGCATTAGTGCATCTCGGTGTCTTCTGCAAATTCTGCATATCCGATTACAGGGGGGAAAAGTCCTGACAGGGAAACACGTTTCAGTTTTATTTCTGTGCTGCTTCCAGTTTATGTTCTTCCTCAGTATCCTCCCTCACTCATGTTTTTGCCTGTAATAGCTGTGTCTCAGAAATGTATTCATCTGTGACATGTCCTTTTAAGTCAGAATTTTATCTGAATTAGTTTCAGTGAATTTTTTGCTGGTAAATGAAAGTAATATTTTGGCCAGAGAATAGATCTCTTGAGTTACACATTTGATAATTCTACTTCTCTACATTTATTTTTGCGTGAGTGCATCTTAGGATGGAAGAGTGAACCCAGGAAAAACAATGAGCCTTTTGCATCAGGATGGGGGGACACCTTCAGCAGCTTTAAATGGAATTGCAAGAGACATTTTGTGCATTGAAACATACTCATTCATGTAGTGTGGTCTGTCACAGGTGTAGTAGCTGTGAGTCAGCACAATAAGTGTCTCTGTATGAAGTTGATAATATAGCAGGTGGTTTTGGTTAGTATGTCACCAACGTGTGCTCTACTGAATACATATTGTTCATCCCACAAGTCCCTGCTAAACACTGGAAATGGGCTGTCAGTTCTGAATCTACTCCTGTGCTTTTGAAGCTAACCATATGGGGTGTGAATGTAATTAAAGGACTACTTTTGCAGTTGCTTGCAGTCCCAAGTGAATGCTTAAGGAGTTGCTTAAAAAAAAAACCCTTCAACTTGGTGAACACAGGGAAAACTGATAGGATGCTTTTCTCGGATAGAATTACGTACAGTGCCAGAATAACCTCTGGAGACCGAACTGATGGACTGAATTTAAAGATGGAAAGAAGGTTTTCTGGAAGAAAAAAAAAAACATTGTTTTCAGTGGTATGTTTGCTTTATTTTGGAATTCTGCAATTTTTTTTGTCAGCACTACTCACTGCAATAAAGCTCATATGGGGAGGGCCAAGACTAGAGAGAATACTCCACATGGGGCTTCACAAATAGAGAGAGGTAAGTAACCATCTTCCTTGACCTGCTGACTACACTCTTACTAATACAGCCCAGTAGGTAGATGGCCCTTACTGCTACAAGGACCCACTGTTGACTTGTGTCCGATATTTTATTTACTAGATCCCTCAGATACTTCTCTGCAGAGGGCCAACACTTGTTCTCTTCTTTCTCAGTTCCTGTGTTTCTTAACATATGGGTCAAGTTAAGCTTCTGTAATGGAGAAATTGAATCCTGCTATATATTTTGTTTAATACATACATGTACTGTGCGTATAGTTGTGATAGGTAGTGGTCACTAAACTCTGACCTTGATTGATAATGATGTCACTCCCTTATAATATGAAAATTTGCTTTGTGTGTTTGGTCACACTGGATTTGTGTTTTATTGGTTGTCATGCTGTAGGTGCATAGTTCACTCTTTGCTGCCATGGTAATGGATCAAAGTTTGTCTGCAAACCAGACAGTTACGGTAGGTGCAGCTTGAGATGAACTCATCCTCTTAGTAGTGCCTTTAATATTGCTTAATCATATCCATAGCCCCGCTATAACTATTTTTTATTTTATTTTTTATTTTTTAGAAAAAACAATCTAATTATTTGTGGGTAGAAAAAGGAGCAATTGTGCAGTCACACTTTATTGACGCTGTTCCTTCATAAATTCTGTTGTAAGGGCAAAATCACTTCAACAAATTGTTTCAGTAAGCCGTGTTATGTGACATGTAGCTTGATTACAGGACAACTAGTAGAATCATAGAACAGTTTTGTCTGGAAGAGACCTTCAAGATCATCAAGTCCAACCTTATTTCTAGCTCTATCAAAAACCACGCAACCATGGGAAGTAGAGAATAACATCTTAGCTATCATAACCCACGGCTCTTTGCGTCTTATTCTCTCCCTGCGTGCCGTGCTGATGGGGGTTGGGGGGAGTGATAGAAGGGCTTGGTGGGCAGCTGGTGCCCAGCCAGGGTCAACCCACCACACGTAGTTCCAGAGTATTTGAAAAATTTTGCTTGAATTAGACATTTAATAGGAGGAAAGAACAACAACCACCTTCAGTCTTTAATACTAACTTCAGAATCTCTCTTGCATTATCACTGTGGTAAAATCCACTGCTCAGGGCTTGCATTTCAATTTCTTTTAGCTATCCTGCCATGCAGCTGGGTTCACCAGCCCAAGATAAATGTCAAGGCTGTCCATACATGATATTAGGAGAGCTAAATGCCTATGAGTAAACTGGCAATTGCTAGCAAGTGTTAACTGGTCACTGGAAAATACTGAAGTGCTAAGACACGGCTTTACCCCAAACATGCAAATGTTTATGAGCATACCTTGTGATCAGAGAGACACATAGCTGCTAAATCTATCCTACAGCTCAGTGTCAAAACCAGGTCAGACAATTATTTCAAAAGAAGACAAAAAGAAGACAAAAAGGGGAAGAATACATTTACCTAGAAAAGAATACCCCACCTGATACATTACTTGGGAACCAGACCTACCAGAGAGTTGTAAATTCTAATTCCTACATATCCCTTACACAGGAATGAGAGATTGATACAAACGATTTCTCTCTGCTTTCCTCTCCTAGGAAGTGAAATTACAAGTCTGGACTGCAATTTTTGACCTCTCTGCACTGCATGATTCTCTAGATGATGACAGTAAGTTTAAGAATAGGCTAAAAGTAGTGATGTCACAAGTATAAAAGCAACATAATTCCCTCTGGATATTTCAGACAATTATGTAAGTTGTTGATTATTATCTAATTAGAGAAAAAGATGTAAGCGAGAAAATAGCGAGGCTAGTTTACAGGTTTATTGTGCTAAAATTATTCCTGAACTGTAGGTTTTTGTTCCATACCAAGAACTGGAGTACACTGTTGAGGCCTGGTTTCTGATTTTATAATCTTGTAGCAGCTGCCACTCAGTCTTTCAAATCACACACATCTTTGATGTCAGGCTATTGTTCCATTAAGGTGCAGCTCACTGCTTCTTTTAACTCAATCTCTTTTAATCTTGCAAATCAAATAAAGCTCAGTAATGCAGATAATATGTCAAAAATGTCCTTACCTCATTGACATTCCCAGTGGAAGTCTACTTTTGAAATAGTTTCTCAGCTAAGTTCAGATATGTTCTGCAAACCATGAAACATCTTTGAGAAGTGCTTAGTGCACATCAATAAAAGGAGAAAGATAGCCAACAGATATTATAATAATAGTTAACTGCAGGTGTTTTTTGCAGCAGAATTAGATGTGCATGAAAATAAAATCATACATCATGTGCAAGCTACTGTTGCTAAATACCACTCCTTTATAAAAGATACTATCAGATTTTATTTCTAGTGATTTATCAGTGGGCAGAATAATAATTGACTAAGACTGCTAGGTAAGTTTGATACAAGTAAATGGCTGTTGCAGTTCTGTAAGCACTGTAGCCTATTATGAATTTTATCCTTGGTGGTAAATATTTTCAGTGGCATTTTTAAGACATAAAAAAGCTATCACCTTGATATAACATCATATGCATATCTGAGGTGCCAGCAGTTTTTTCTAATGTTCTTCTATGAAGCAAAATTAGACAGAAGGGACATAAAATAGAATCATAGAATCATAGAATAGATTCATAGAATGCCTTGTGCTGGAAGGGACCTCTAAAGGTCATCCAGCCCAACCCCCAGCATAACAGCCTCCACCTCATATAGAGCTGTCTGAGCATGGTGGGCCAGAAAGCAGGCGAACACTTGGGAGCTCTGCTACTGAACCGTGTTGGAATGGGGTTTTGATTGTGCTTATGCTATGAAATATTCATAGCATATTTACATATTTAAAATGACATACTGAATATATAGAGTGAACATATAAAAGTCACGTAGAGAGTGACAGCCAGAATATATTCCTGACATAGCTTTTTTTCCTTTATCAGGGGAGGAAAGGTAGGTTTGTCAGATATGAGGTTTACAGCACTTAACCCTGGTGCAAAGTCAGTCAGATGAATACAGATGTCAGAGAATCAGAGAACCACAGAATTGTTGAGGTTGGAAGGGACATATGGAGGTCATTTAGCCCAACCCCCTAATCAAAGAGGGCCAGCTAGAGCCCATTTTCCAGGACCATTTTCAGATGGCTTTTGCATATCTCCAGTGGTGTAGATTTCACAACCACCGTGGGCAACTTGTGCTGGTGCTTGGTGACCATCACAGTAAAAAGTGTTTTCTGATGTTCAGATGGAAAATTATTAGAAATGTACAGGATTTTCTGTCCCAAGATGTCCTTCTGCACAAGGCATGATGGTGATGGATGTCTCAGATGAATCTTTGAATTCCTCTGATCAAGATATGCAAGATTTCACAGCCTTTATGGTAACAACATTACTCTTTCTCTTTGGGACTGAAACACATTTACACTGCATTCTTTACAAATTCAAGGACAAGAAAGAAGCTAGATTGTGGACTACAGAAGCTGGAGAAGGGAAAGACTAAATAAACCATTTAACTTATTTTCTTGATAGTATGAGGTTGTCAACAACAGTATATTCTTCAAGCATTTAGTCCTGCCTAATCTGTTGTTGCATTCAGCATGTAGATGTCTGTCATTTACACTAGAAAAGTAGTCAACAACCTGCAATTTATGACTGTTAGAATCATCTTCTTGAGACTCCCTAGGATTTTCAAGGAATTAAATTGGTTACCTATAAGCCTTATTCCTTAAAACTCCTTGTAGTGATTTTTTGGTTTTCTTTATGTAACTGAACACTTTTCATACAGCTCCTGTTATATGTGCTGATCTTGCTGTTAGCTCCTTTTGGTTCATTAAAATTACTGGCCAGCAAAAGCATACTCTGATGAACCACTGGCAACAACTGGTAGTACACTTGCCCTGGAAAATGTATTTTTAAATTTGTCTCTATATATACACTTTTGGAAGGATGAAATAGTATCCTCCTCTGGCAAAGAAATTAAAGGAGACGTGGTGTTTTTATTTCATTTGGTTATTGTTTAAAATAAGCTTGAAATTATAAATATACATTCAGTGTCCAGCAATCCATCATCCAGTGGCACATACGGCAGTAAAATGTTCTTCTGAAAGGGATGCAGAAGAACAAAGGCAGAAGTGAAGGGAGGCATAGCTCTGTGGTAGTAAATCAAGTTGTCTCTGGTGGTGTTGAGGATCTGGAGGTTTAGATACAAATGTGCTGTATGAATTTTTTTCTTTTGATTTGCCATGCAGAAATTTCAGCCATACTATTTGTTATATTTGTGCTCTGAGGTCATGCAGTCATGCTAATATAAAATACTTCAGGTATAATTAATGAATTGAGATACAATTGCTGTAAAACCAGTACTTTGGTTGTCTTTTTAGAAGTCACAATAACTGTGAAAAAAAGGTCAAACCTTTAATTTTAAATGGGCCTATAGACAGAAAATCAGAATTCTAACCACTGTTCAGTCCTTTCCTACCTGTTAGTGGTTTAGGGTGGATTTACCAGAAAAGTGAATTATAAAGTGGCTAGAATTCTGCAGAAATCCAGCACTTAAAATTGTATTTTTTTTTTCAAAAAACCTTCCTCTGTTAACAAGAGAGCATACTTGTGTGAAAAACAGATGCATTGCCCATATAGGAAGAATAACAAATATTATTTAATACATTTGGGAAAATACTGCAAGAAACTGCTGTTTTCCCATTACCACTTTTGTTCTGACTGTGCTGAATTCTTCTTTATATACACTTTCTACAAGAAAGAGATTAAACTGAATTGTTATTGTAAATATTGCGGGATCAGAATTTCAGTGTATATGAGTAACTTGAACTTAATTTATGGTTATGAATTCTTAACAATAAAAAATATTGAATTTATGTAAGTGTCCAGTCACAAGTGAGGAATTATTTTGCAATTTTGAATATACCAGACTTCATATTAAAAAAAAGAAAAAAGAAAAAAAAGAAAAAAAAAGGTGCTATTTAGTATATATACAGAATCTGGGTGGTAGACATTTTTACATAGAAAGAGGGTTAAGTTTGCTCAAATATACTCACAGAATGTTTTTCTTTGTTTTTTTACTTTTCTGATGATCAGTCAATTCTTAAAGATTAAAAGAAAGATAGTGAAATCAGAAAACATTCTTGGAACACTTCTTCAGGAGAATTAATCTAATCTGTAAAAGTCTGAAGAGCTTTCTAGAAAATTTCTGATCTACTGCCCTGATTAACAATAAAGTCCTAAAGGTAAAAAAAAAACAACAAAAAACCCCCCCAGAAATAATAATTTTAACTATTTCAAATGAAGCTTGACTATATACAGAGTAAAAGGCTTTTCCCATTCTGATAAGAAATACCACTCAGCATGAAAATATAAACTATCATTTGGGGACTTTAATAGTTATTATACTTGCATCAATAAAGAGACACGGATACAAGTGAAAATAGTGTCTGATGATAATTTTTTCTAATAAAACAAAAAAGTATTTACCTTTTTTTCTGCATAAGAACCTCAAGTGCATTGCATTACATCACTGAAATTAAATTTTGGTAAAGTTATGTTGAAAGTAAATACTAGAACAGTGTAGGAAGAAGTTCATTATGGGCAACAACTATCTTTCATGCTTATAGTGTGTTTATAAAGTCAGATTTCTGGTATAACTTAAGTTTAGGATGAATGACAACTCTGAAAGTAGATTAGAAATTTTGTGTGATGTTTTCCATTAATTTCTTTTCAGTTTTTGTGAATATTAGGATTTCTGAAATGCAAATGGAAAATGAGTGTTAAGAAAATAACTGTTGATAATACTGATGACATTACTGTCATGATATTTGTGGATAGAGGTGATAATATCCTATTAATGAAATGGAAGATGTTTATTTTTTGGAAATAGGATTATTAGTAAATAACTACTTGAAACACTCTGAATACTAAAGGTAACCATTCTTCAGCAAATTTGTGTAGTATTTGGCATGCTAATGAACACTGGGCCTTCTAGGTGTTCTACTGGAAAGAGAATAATTAATAACATGTCAGGTATGAAAAGAATTTGAAGAAAATACGATTTGGTATGAGCAGGTGCAATTGCTATGACTTCCATGCAAATTCATGCAATTATGTCAAAGGTTATCAATGATATACTATTCCAGTTTTGCTTCAGTCTCATCAGTTAAGCTTCGTAGCTTTGTCTAAGTAAGTTTCTGGTATTTTAAAACAGGTTTTTCTTTTTTTTGTCCTGTGCATCAATTTTCACAGGTGCTGTTTCCCTAGGGGATACTTTTTGAGGGGTCATTTAGTAAAATTCACGTTGCAATTTCTGGGGAAAGAAACCATACTCTGTCTTGTGTACTATATAAACTTTACTTAGGAAAGCTCCAGGGAGAGTGACTGAGTTTATGGGAAAGCATACTGGTCCTTTTAGGGCACACTGAGGACAAAGGAGAAGCCCAGAAGAGAGCTGGAGATACTGGAGGGATCAGTTTTTTTCTGCCCTCAACAGCAGTGTACTTTCATAATCCCTTTGTGCAATTGACTTCTGGAGGATTGTGCCCAACAGACAAAGTCTGGCTCTGAGAACATGATGTTACTACATACAGTTCAACACTTTTTGATATATATACCCCTGGGGATTGAATATGGCTATTTCAAAAGCTAGCATTTCAAGGAGGTCACACAAAAGTTGCTTTCAGTTGAGACACTGTTAATTCATAAGCAATAGATTTCAAGGCCAGAAGAAGCTGTTACAGCCATTGTAGTCTGCGCCACACCACAAAGACAATTTTACCTGGTGTTCTCTCTATGTTGAAGGACTGTATTGGAAGTACAGCTCATGTACTACACTCTGAAGTTCAAGATTTATAATGATGGAGAAAACACTTCCTTTAGCAGATTATTCTGGTGGTAAATTATTTCAATTTCTAAAATTATGTACAACTTTTTTGAAATCTGAATTTGTAATATTTCTTCTAGCCTCTGGGTCTTTTTTTTTGTTTCACCCAACTATGATCATTCCATCTATTCTTTTCAGAACATACCTTTACATTATTTTTTTTTAATTATTTTTTTTTCTTTAGGCAAGTATGTCATATACTGACAAGGGTAGGGAATGTGAAATGGTCTGGTTTTTATTTAGTTTGTACACTTTACTGAGAGGAGATAATTATGTGAGTAGTGATTGTCAGTCTATTCAGCTGACTTTATGAAGTCTCAAGGAGTTTCTATATCTAGGGAATTCCCAATATTCTGAGCCTTTCTTTCATGGGTGGTTATCTCTGGCTACTTCTGATTTTTTTTTTTCTATTTTGAACATCAATTAAATGGCACATGAAAAAAAGTGGTTCAGCAAAATCTATGAGAATCATTAAACAGAAAATGGCTGTGGAATTTTATGTTAATCAGTGTGAAGATTATGATATATTCTCTCAATAACTGGTGAAGAACATTTTATAAAACAGATTGCTTATCATAGTTTCTTATTTATATAAGAAACAGCTTGAGTGTACCAAGTCATTTCACTATAACCTCTGTAATTGTTGAGATTTCAAGTAGCTGGCATCAGGCCCTGCAGATGAGTCTCCAAAATGTATATTTGGCTGTAGTATTGAGCTGTAATGGGTAGCAGAAAATTTAATATTATCAGTGTGATGAGGGCTGTATGTAGGTATTTGAATAAACTCAAATCTTCTCCTGGAAAATATTTGAAATATGGAATGTTTCATAAATTTCCACATCTTTGCAGTCAACTTAAAGACAATGTGATTCATATCTCATCTGAACTTCATTGTTTTGGATTTACTTCTTGTAGTAGTCCAGTGCTTATGGGTATTAAGTAACTTGTATTATACAACAAAGCTTGTTATCTTTGTCTTAATTGAGGTGCAGCAGATTTTGGAATTATGATCTGTTTAAGTGTTCTATTTAATTTTTCTAACCTTAACTTATTTTATGATACAGTGTGACTCTGGTTACAATGAACACAATGAGACTTCACTAGGTGAGAACTATAGTCACTCACAGCTGTAGACTAGTGTAATATACATTTGATATAATAATACTGTGGGAATCTTGCAGCTCATTGTTATATTTAAATATTATGTATTTAAGGAGAAAGCTTATTCCTTGGAAACTGATATTTTGTCATTTTTTACAAAAGGAAGAAAGGCAGTTGTTGCTAGAAACAGGGAGTACATTTGCTGAGCAAACTCTGTTTTTGCAAAGTTCTTACATGTCCTGTATTCAAATTTTCCTTCCACATATATTTCTGAAATTTTGACTCATCATTTTATCAAATAAAATTCTCATAGGAACTTGATTAAAAGTTATGGATGTTTTAGATATTTTTAACATGTTTTTTTTCTCCCTCATAAAAATAGATTTTGGTATTTGGTTGATATTTGGTGCTCAACTTGCTTTTCCCATTGTTTCTCTAGGAAATCAGAACTTTAATTAATCTGATTTAGTTAGAAATTAATCTGAGCTCTTAAATTTATCAAAAATAAAATATACAAATAAAGATGTGTTGCAATTAAAGAACTACAATGAATGGATTTACTAGGAGTTCAGCCATCTATTTTTGTCCATGGTAGAAAAGAAAGAATTTTCAACATAGCTTCTGTGAAGGAGCAGATCTTGAAAATCAAATATGAATAGATCAATAATTCCCCGACAAAAGAAATATACTTCATACATTATTGACCGGGTAAAAGACTCTGATGTTGGAGATTCCTGACCACCCTATGAGGTAGTCATGTCAACTCACAGGGACAAGTCCTCATTCTTTGTCATGTTCTTTGTCTGGGCTGTAGAATTTTGTTAATTAGCGAGACGGCTTATAATCCAAAGTAAGTGCAGGGAGAGCAAAATTCTTGTCAGTACTTTTGCAGTTAAAACTACAGGCTGTTGGATAACTCGTTAACATATTATAAATGCAATTAATTTGGTTAGCAGAAATCTTCAGTCAGCCTTCTAATGGACTAGTGACAGCAAGTCTTTAGGAGACATGAAACTATTCAACAGTCAGGCAGGGAAGAACAGGGAGGCAAGAAAGAAAAGATGCAGAGGGGTATAGTGTTTTCCTCCAAAAGAGCAGTGCTCAGGTTGACATGGTCTCTTGTACTTGTACTAGCATTTGCTGTCTTTCACAGACCTTTCTCCTCTTAGTTTGGTTCACCATGGAGCTGGCTTGCACTTTTTTTTGAGATACAGCTCCACACTTAGAGTAATAAATATTGACCTTTTATGTAAGTGGATACATATTCAAGTAATTTCAGTATTGCAAAGCATCTCTTCCTCATATTTCTTTAAAGAAAGTTTTCTAGTTCTGATATAAAGATTCAGTGATAGATAAGTTACCACATTTCTCAAGAAGCAGTATCAATAATCAATTTACCTTCAAATAAGTTTTTAAAAATCACTGTGTCTTATTTAGGAAGGCTTCATCCTTCTAGTTCTAGTCATTGTACTGTGTTTTCCTTCTATAGTTTGAAGCAGTCTTCTTTCTGCCTATATTTGGAGTTCGGTCACTGCTTCGATTTCTTTTACAAAATGAATTTATCGAGCTCTTTAAATTGCTTATGCTCTGAACCCACACCTATTTCTCAATATTCATTTTAACAGTAAATAAATAAGAACTAGGCAGAGTGGAATCTGTCTGGTAGTATTGTGTAACTTTGTATTGAAACCTGATGTAGTTGCTTGAATTTCAACAAGGTTGTATAACATTATTTCTCTCCTTACAAGGACATTGTATGAGTAGCCTCAATCAAATCCACATTTATGTAGAGAAGTAAGAACTATAAAATCCTCAGCAAGACAAAGTATCTTTTCCCATTGAAATCCACATCAAAATGTAAGTCAGTTTTCTTTTCCCACCAATACTAATACAACATTTAGAATGTAGTACAGGTGTGAGAAAGGATTAAATATTTCTCTGTTTGATTTAGCTAAGCATAGTTCAAGAATCTGATTTTTAAAATGAATTGAAAATAAGATTTTGAGTTTTCCTAAAATCTGGCAAGTGCTTGGAACATGGGGTATCTGCACTCTGCACAATTTTAATCAATTGTAGTCTCTGAAGAGGAATGAAAAAACTAAACTACCCAAACATGTGTTGCAAACGGGAAAACTAAAGAGATTGAGAGAGGTGATAATATTTTAAGTATCCAAGTGCAGCACATAAGTATTCACCATAATTAGAACCTACTAAACACCAACATTTAGTTACTGTTTTTACATGTATAACTGTGATGTGTCTCTAAGTATTCTGCAGCACTCTCTTTTTGGTATCCTCCTAAGTATTCAGTATACATGATTTCAAAATACCTGAGAATGTTTTGTTTAGAATGTTAATTATTATTAAGATGACACAAGATATGTTTAGTATACGAAGATTGTAAAAGATGACAGATAACATACAAAAATAGCTCGTGAGAAAATTAAAAGTATGTGTAACAGCACTATAATACGTTATTAAAAGCAAAATCAAAAACCCCATAGATATTGCAATAATTATAACTTATTTTATTGATGTCATATAGCTGCTGAAAATGATATTATTCAGAAAATTAATACATAATTTCTAGGGAATATCCCCCTTAAATTATGTATCTCATTTCACGTTTGGACTATGCAAAGCATAATTACCTCATACATTTAACTTACATATTCATTGAATATCAATCTTGCTCATATATGACAGCATTACTCCTTGCTTTATTGTGAAATTAAATAAAGGTCTGAATGTGTTTGATGTCTGCAAATGAAAGACACTATAAATATAAAATAATCTAATATCACATTTATTATTTAGCATTTTCAATTACAGGACTCTCAGGTATTATGTGGAGGTAACTATGACGATCCTGCTTCTAAAATTAAAAAGTATTTGGAGATTTTTGAGTTTGTCTTATATGTAGCTGATGCAGAAGCCTTCCTTTATGAATACTCTCTCCCACTTCATGCTTATATAGCATGGTACTATTCTTTTGTATTCTACTATACCACAAGGTTTTTTTTCTTCATCTTTACCAATAAATATCTTTTAATCAGCGGGGTTTTAATGAATGGTCCAGAAAATATGCTTGTCTTTGCACTTACATAATTGACCTTCATTAAGGCCCTGGTTCAACAAAGGCCATGCTTAATTTTAAGCATCTGATTACTCTCATGAAACGCACAATGAGTCATGTGCTTTGCTTAACTGTGAAGATGATTCAAGTCTTTTTTACTGGAGAATAGTCCAGCTGAAGAAACAGTAACTTCAGTTGTTAAGCAAAACAGTCTAACAACTATTTCTAATGTAATGTTAGTGTAGTCAGTACAGACATTTGGAATCACTTTTCCTTTACTGAAGAGTATAGAGCAAGTAAATCTTACTTTGCAGTACCAGGGGCCACAGGAAGCTGATATTGCTGCCAAAAGAAACAGTTTGACCTTTTTGTTTCCTATGCCTGGTTTCCTTTTAATACAAGTGTCTGGATGCACAATCCAGCTGGTCACCTACTGAATTACCTCTAAGATCAGCTTTCAACATCTCCCATTTTCCAAGAAGATCTTGCTGCAAAGCTGTATAAAACCATGTCACCTTAAACATTTCAGAGAAGACTTCCATCACAGCAGGTGCTCTGACATCAAAGTAACAGCCTGTCTGGGAGAACAGTGAAAGTTTATTCCTTAATATGTAGACTTTTATCTCTATGTACATTTCTGCCTTCTTTTTTCCCTCCTTGGTTCATTGTCTACCTTTATGTTTTAACTAAAAGTTCTGATGCTCAAAGTTGAAAAGAGAAGGGTCAGGGAAAAGTCTTATGCAAGGAAATACCATTTAGCAGCTTTCCAGGGAATTAAAAATGTGAGGGAAACCTGCATCTATTATTATTAGAGTTTTTAGTGAAAAAAATTCATACCTGTCTGGTCTGAATGTCTCTTCAGGTATATTTTTTTTTCTTTTACAAATACCTACATAAATTTTTAATGTCTCTGTGGAGTTGCATTACTATATAGGTATAATTAATCATAAAAATGCTTAAAGAATAACGAGTATGTGAATTCTTCCCTGGGTTCACAAGCTGGAAAAAATGTATTAAATGCAATAGGCAATACAAATTATGTTTTAGAAAGAGAAATTGAAAAGTTAGTGCTTCACATAGCAAACAGACACTTTGGATAAATGCTTTTCATTATGAAAGCTTCAATTTTGCCATGTATGATACTTTGCCTATGTCCAAAATTAGCATTTTATATTGTATAAACACTTTTATTTACTTTATTGCTCAGAAGATATTTATCCAACATCTCTCATGTTTCAAGTGGCTTTGTTCTAAGTCCAAATTTTAATTACAAATTAGGTTGGTTTGTGCTGAGTCTTTTTTGTGCTTATCAATTAAATGGAAAACCTACAATAATAATATTAATATTACTAATAATAACAACAATAACCTACTGATGGCCTTAAAACCATTGAAGTTAAAATCTTAAACATCCCTGAAATCAATTGAACTTGTTCCTTCTTTCACTTAGATTGCTAATTTCTTTTGCTGTATATTTGCTTTATAACCTATAACAGCATACCTAGCCAGTCAAGGGAGGTTATTATCTCATTCTACACTGCACTAGTGCAGCCCCACCTCAAGTGCCATGTACAGTTTTGGGCACCTCAGTTTAAGAGGGACATCAAAATATCAGAGTGTGTCCAGATGAGGGCAGCCAAGATGGTGAAATGTCTTGAGGGCAAGACTTACAGGGTGTGGCTGAGATCACTTGGCTTGTTCAATTTGGAGAAGAGAAGGCTGAGGGATGACCTCATTGCAGTCTACAACTTCCTCAAGCCTGGAACTGGAGCAGGAGGTGCTGATCTTCTGCCTATGGTGATGAGTGGTAGAATGTCTAACTATTTGAAAATATAGGTTTATATGTATGCATGGCAGTGTTGTACATGTGTACCTCAACCTTGCATTTTCTGACATAGAAGATTAACCCTACATGTCTTATGTGTTTTTTTCTCTCATCTTTCAGACTTACCAGAGTTTATTGTCATGCTTGAGAACAACGACAAAAAGAAACTTGCCATTGCAGGATGAAATTACATTTTTCAAAAATAAATTGTATGCATAATTTGCAAAAAGAGCTGAGGATGGGCACTGCCTGAAGTGTGAATAAAAATCCTTGTACTCTAATCAACATAGTCACTGAAATTTTATTAAGCTTTGGTTGCTGCATGTCACATTTGGCTTCAAGGAAAAAAACCAAAACATTCTGTTTCTCCAAAGCTCCTTTTTTTGCTTTGCTTTGTCTTCATGTCAAGGCTGTATATATCCGTACATTATTCTCTGTTTTCTTTTTTTGAAAACTTCCTCTTAAATCACACTATAAAAGGACCCATTTAGTGCCAACCACTGTTTCACACTGAAAACACTAATGTCTGATTCTCAAAAAATCTACAATAGGAGGCCTTTTGGAACCTAAATCTCTACATTTTCATTTCAGCCCGAGATAATGAAAAAAGATTGCCTCTCTTCATAAGCTGAAAGAAAAAGAAGAGCTAGGAGGCAAAAGTATAAGGCCAAACTTGGACTCATGTATTTAACTCTGCAGAATTCATAAAAACTGTCATTTAAGTGAATGGTGGTAATAATGATGTTTGTGAGAGATAAAATAATGGTAAACAGATCCATTTTGATCCATCTGTTTTAAAGAATATCATAAGCTGAAGGGTACATAGTCTCTAGAAAATGCAAAGCCATAAAATTAAAAGAAAATCCTGCAGAATGATTTTTAATCAGTGTTTTTTTTATACTAGAACTAGGATTTTACCCATTTCTCAAATTTTGTTAGGTGAATAAATGAAATTGTAAACATATGTATACTTATTATATTTTATGTTTATTATTTATTATTATAAATTTAGACCAGTGTACTCTTCACTTGGTAAAAACTGCATAGATGGCAGAGTCCAGAGAACAGATCTAAATCCGCTTGGTGCCTTCCTGTTGTGGTGAACAGAGCTAAATCCAGTTGGTGCCTGGACACAAGTGGTGTTCCCCAGGGCTCAATTTTGGGGCCAGTCTTGGTCAATACCTTTAACAATGATGGATGAGATGAACGAGTGTTCCCTCAGTAAATTTGCAGATGACACCAAGATGGGTGGAAGTGCTTGAGGGTAAGGAGGCTCTGCACTGGGATCTGGACAGGATGAATCAATGGTCTGAGGTCAGTTGTATAAGGTTTAACAAGGCCAAGTGCTGGGTCCTGCAATTGGATCACAACCACAGGCAACACTACAGGACCTGGTGGTGCTGGTGGGCAGCCAGCTGAACATGAGCCAGCAGTGTGCCCAGGTGGCCAAGAAGACCAACATCATCCTGGCCTGTATCAAAAGAAGTGTGTCCAGCAGGAGTAGGGAAGTGATTGTGCCCCTCTATGCAGCACTAGTGAGGCCACAACTTGAGTATAGTGTTTGGTATTGGGCACCACAGTATAAGAAAGACCTTGAGGTGCTGGAGTAAGTCCAGAGAAGGGCAATGAAGCTGGTGAGGGGTCTGGAGAACATGTCTCATGAGGAGCGGCTGAGGGAACTGGGATTGTTTAGTCTGGAGAAGAGGAGGCTGAGGGAGACCTTATTGCTCTCTACAACTACCTGAAAGGAGGTTCTGGTGAGATGGGTGTTGGTCTCTTCTCCCAAGTAACTAGTGATATGTTGAGAGATAATGGGCATAAGTTGCACCAGGGGACGTTTAGATTGGATATTAGGAAAAATTTCTATACTGAAAGAATGGTGAGGCATTGGAACAGACTGCCCAGGGAGGTGGTGGAGTAGATGTGGCACTTCGGAACATGGTTTAGTGGTCATGATACTGTTGTTAGACAATTGGACTTGATGATCTTAGAAGCCTTTTCCAACCTTAATGATTCCATGATACTAATCCTATCACTACATTCCCTGAGAGAGTCTCCCCTTGTCTTTCCTGTAAGCCCGCTTTAATACTGTAAGGCTGCTATGAGGTCTCCCTGGAGCCTTCTCTTCTCCAGGATGAACAATACCAGCTCTCTCAGCCTGTCTTCATAGGAGAGATGTTCCAGCACTCTGAACACCTTTGTGGCCCTTCTCTGGACTTGCTCCAACAGATCCATGTCCTTATTTGTTGGGACCCCCAGAGCTGAATGCAGTACTCCAGGTGGAGTCTCATGAGAACAGCACAGACGGGGAGAATCATCTCCTTTGACCTTGTTGGCCACACTTCTCTTGATGTAGCCCAGGATGTGATTGGCTTTCTGGGCTGCAAGCACACGTTGCCTGGTCATACTCAGTTCTTCATCCCCAAGTCCTTCTCCACAGGGCTGCTCTCAATCTACTCATTGTCCAGCCTGTATTTGTGCTTGGGATTGCCTTGAACCAGGTGCAGGACCTTGCATTTGGTCTTGTTGAACTTCATGAAGTTTGCACAGGTCCACTTCTCAAGCCTGTCAAGGTTTTATGCAGATACACGTATCATAATGAGAAAAAGTAAGCCTGAGTACTAGTCAAGCTCAGTCTTTACAGTGCAACTCCAGTGCTTTGAGCTGGCCTACCCATGCTGGCATTTGTCAGTCACTCACTACAAGGAATGAAATTTGATTTCCTTTGGAGGTGATTTTACAGAGTACTTAATTCTGCATACTCACCTGCTCACTAGTGAGGGTGTCTACACTATGAAATGACAGAGTAATTGAGATAGTAGGTGACAAGGCAATCCAGCTTGGCCTAAAAACTGCTCCGTACATGGATTGAATTCTCTTTACAGGGATGGGTCTTGATATAGGATCTATGTTTGGGTATACAGGTGGGTTTAGGTTTGTAGTAGACCTTGGTTATGTTGCTGTTAGAGAGGTAATCAGAATAAAAGAGATCTTTAAAGATAAACCTTAGTTTTCTCACTGAAGTAGTTGTAACAGTACATACAATGAAAAAAATCAGTTATGAAGCATGATCTGTGACAGACGTTATTTTGAAAAACAAAATATTAATAAATGCTAGAAATATCAAATTTATGTTGTGAAAAAAAGAAATTAGACAGATTTGGAAGGTTAAAATCTATAAATGAACTCAAAAAGTTAAGGAATGTTCTTATCCTGGGGCTTGATTTCTCACCCACATATAAAATTATCAAGAGGAATATCTCAAGAAAATGTGTTTTAATATTAATTAATTTTTTCAGACTGAAACATTGTTCAGTCTGGTTTCTGTTAAATTTATGGATCATTAGTCTCTTATCTTTTCATTATGGTCTCCTGAGAGGAACCATCATAAAGTTAAATGAACACAATAGGAAATTATTACAAGCCTCCTTTCCCTTTCACCCTACCTCCCTCACTCGAGGTATCAGTGCATTTGTTCCATACAACAAATTATAAATATCTTATATGATATAAAGTCTCTAAGGATCTGGTTTATTTTGTCACTTTCTAAGTGCTGTGATTAATGAGAAAAATGTAAGGGTTTTCCCCAATACTAAAAGTACCAAGCCAACATTAAAGCTTGGATGACAGTACTTAAATAGAAGACCAAAAAAAGGCAAATGTTTGAGAAAAAAGTTAACAATTTCTTGTACTCCAATAAATGAAAATTAACACCCTTCCACTCAAATTTCACAGCTAAAACTGAAGTGTTGTGCATAAAACCACAATGTTTGTGCCCAGAAATATATGTTCTACTCTTTAGCCCTGAGCTTATTTTTATGACTAACTGAAAGACCATTCAGTACTTCAGAGAAGTACACAAGTATATCAATAAAAAAATAATCACAAAATTCATGTCTTGCAAATCATACTGACAGAAAGTAAACTCTAAGAAAGAGTGATCATTCATAGACTAAAATAAGCCCACAGCACTTCTTGTATATGTTGCAATACACAACTTCTATTCATCCTGGAAAAAGAGGTAGCTTTTTAAAATGCAGAGCTCAATTTTCTTTGGAATCACATTTTGACTTACTAGACTCTTCAACTGTATTCATCATAACTGTGTTTCAGGGTTTTGTTTGTTTGCTTGTTTGCTTTCTTGTTTCCTTTTTTGTTTTTATATCTTACCTGCTTTAAAATATATTAGAAGTATCTAAAAACAGAGGGATTGAGAAGCAAGTGTTTCATGCAGAAGAGCTTGAGTGACCTGAATGTTTGTGCTTCTGCTCTTATCTCCTGCAAACAGTTGCCTCCTTGGCATAAGGTATAATTCACTAAAATAAAAGGATACAAAGTGCAGCTTCAAGTAATAAGGAGAAGAAATTAATTAAGTGTTCACAAATGTAATTTCAAAGGTTCATGGTGCACAAAGAGCATTTATATTTAGTGCTGAATCAAACAGACATACTTGAGTTTTGGATAGAAGTTACAGTATTTTCTAGTCTTTATTTTTTTTTCTCTTTACCAGATAGGTGGCATGGGAGAAAATTCAATTTCACTCACTGTCCCAGAGATTTCAACAGTGAGATCAGCAAGAGTCATGTGGTACCTGACAAGCTGGCCAACCATTTTCATGTTCATCTGGTGAAGCTTGTGGCAAGATGCTGCAATCAGAAGTCATTACTAAAAGCAAAACTCAGCAGTCATTTTAATCAGACATTGGCAGAGTCAGCAGCAAGTGTGCTAAGTGGATACATTATTTCTGAAATCTGCCACTGTGATTTTAGTAGTGTTCTTGAAGGGAAACAACATGATACTATGTAAAATCAATAATGACAGAATCAATTACTTCTTTGGATGGATGTCACACTTGATTGTATAAAGACACTGGCCTTTGCTTATTCATGTGTAGCTGTGGTTAATGACTCACATGATGTGCAGATAAAATGAGTACCTGCTGACCTTAAGCTATAAAGAGAATGCAGTTTAAAAAATAGAATACATTTCTGATCTCTTGTTGTTTTCATGCCTACAGAGCCTTACTAATTTAATTTATTTTTGATTTCCTCTATACAACTGAAGACAGAAAGATACCTCAGGCATATGTAAGTCTGCTGAGAAACATGGAATAGTGCCTTTGATCACCATGCAACAATTCTTTCCTGTCTTGAGAGCTTTTTAATATATTTTTTGAATATAGGGGAAAAACAAAGGGTTTACAACTTCTTGAGCAAAGTAACTGGCAAAATTCTTTCTTATCCCATAACTTAAGCCCGAATTCCAATTTACTTAGGTAAGTAGAGTTAAACGTGGAAGAATGTTGCTGCAGCAGTTTTGGATGATACAGTGCCCGTGACCTGGCCATATGCTATCAGCAAATGCATGTACTTATGTACTTAAGTTCCTCAACTCCAGCCTCCCAGTCTAAACAGCATTCTACAAGTGTCAATACAAAGATGTAAGACATGACCCTGAAATGACAGAACAACAACCACATATACAAACTTGGTATTAATAGACAAACTAAATCAATAATTAAATTAGTTGAAATACAAAGTAAATGAAAGTTGAGAAATATTTTGTTCACACTGAGTTGATTTAAGCCAGGATTTGGATGAAAGGACCTTTGCAGATATTAGATTTAGTGTTGCTAGTGATCTGTTCATTCTTTGCACCCCTTTTCTTTAGTTTCACTTTTTCCCTTAACTCATTAGAGCTTGTAAGCATGCTGCAAAATTACCAAAATATTGAAAGGAAATATCTCACTGTACTTGAGTCTTTCACAAAACTACAAAGCAGCAAAGACTGTTGAATCTAGGAAATCTCTGTAAATATGAAAGCAACGTGGCTGGCTCCTGTTACAATCCATCAGCTGCTTCCAGCTACAGAGTCCTGAAAGACAGGAGAATGTAGCTTCCCTCCTCTTGTGAGGTGATAGCTGGTTTCTTTAGTTCGTACTCACTTCACCTTATTTAGATACAGGATTTGGCCAAAAGGAAGTAAAAGTGTGAAGGAACATAAATCATCTACTCCAGATGTCTCTCTCTCTTCACTCCCTAAGGCTCTCACCAACTTAGGACAACTGGGGTTTTATTTTAGATACCTCAGGAAGATGATTAAAGACCCTAATACCTCTTTATTGTTCTAGCACAAAGACTGATGACATTTTTGTTTTGGAGATGCCAAGCAAGAAAATGAATTGAAGGAAATAAGCTTGGTAGATTTCAACAAATTCCTAGCTGTTCCCAGTTTTGTGAAAGATACACGTTGGTCCCGGAACATTTGCAGTTGAAGATATGGTCAAAATTTCCTCCTCAAATAATTTCTCAGAAAGAATTAGTAAACTGAAAGGCACTTCTATATGTTCAATATACAATTCTTTCCTAAAGACTTAATAAAACTTTATTGCCCTGTGTATAATTTTTAATGAATATAGAAATTTGAAAATGGCAAAAAAATTATATTATATGAAATGATGGCCACCCAAAAGACATGAACAATCCTAAAATCATTCCTTTTAAGTTCTCTTTATCTGCTAAATGCATTTTACAACAGTATTCATCTTCAGCATCTTTTAATATTTAAACAACTTTAATCAGTTACAATAAAAAACTACTGACAATTATTCAAATAAAAAGTAAATTCTTGAAAACAATCATCATAGGCTAGATTTAGGGAAGCCTGTGGTTGGCAGATTTATCACTTTGTTTTCATCCATTAACCCATACTTTTCTTTGTGCAGGATCCCCTTTCTCTCAAGCTCTTTCTCATTCATTCATTTACTCATTATTTTCCTCTTTCCTCCTACATATTGAACATACTTTAGTGTGTCTGCATTTAAAGGTATAATTACAGGATCTATTCCATATTTGACCTAATCAATAGGGCAAAATTGACCTACAGCTATTAGCAGAAAAATCATAAAAGTTGAAGAAAACACCTCCAAAGAAATGTGACTTTCGTAAATTACTTAATAAATCAATCATGAAATATTTTGAACACATAAATAGTAAAGGAATGTAGAAACATGGCAAATTTATGTACTACTGTGCTATGAAACACATACAAGTAATTAAAATGTAGGAATGTAGGTACAGACTGAAATTTAAAAAAAAAAAAGAAAAGAAAAAAGAAAAGAAAAGAAAAGAAAAGAAAAGAAAAGAAAAGAAAAGAAAAGAAAAGAAAAGAAA
>WUAM01000131.1:1400582-1420021 GCA_024336885.1 Actenoides hombroni
AATTCTTAAATTATTAATTCTTAATTCTTAAATTATTAATTCTTAATTATACATGGTAGAACATCACATCTAGTGCTAGGATTGACTGAGAAACTGAAATGAAAGAAATATCAGAAAGATTAGAAAATAAATGAAAGGAATGAAAGAATAAAAAGTAAAGCATTGGAACAGATGGCCCGGGGAAGTGGTGGAGTCACCATCCCTGGAAGTGTTCAAAAAACATGTAGATGTGGCACTTTAGGACATGGTAAGGTTGGGTTTATGGTTGGACTTGATGATCTTAGAGGTCTTTTCCAAACTTAGTGAGTCTATGATTATGTCAAAATATGGTTTTAGACTTAAATGGAAAGACCAGAGAAAATGATTGGTTCTTAAATGAGTCAGTAAAATTGGGGTGGTGGGCAGGAATAGAGAGAAACAGGTAATGGCTTATGTGGGCATTTCAGAGCTAATAAACTCAGTTCTAATCTATAGCGTGCCCGCGGGTTTCTCACATTTGTGCTGAATGCCATCAACAGGGATGCTGCAGATTATCCTGACCTCCCTCGCCCTTTTTTACTGGAAGTTTGCTACGTGTTGTTTCATTCTGCGTCAGAACCGAAGTGCACATGGAAACCTGAAATGTTTTTCCGAGGTAAATGAGCTGCTTTGCTCAGCAATTCCCAGGGTTGAGCTCCAAAGCAGCACTTGCTATGTTCAGAGATGAAACACAAAGATCCCACCTCTGACTGCAGCAAAACCAGTGCCAGGACCTTTTTGCATAGAAGCTACATCCATGATGGTAAATTAGGCTGTGAGAGGACACAGGTTCTGGCATTGCAGTGAATTGTCACAGTTTTTTGTCTCTCGTGTCCTCCAGAGCTGGGTGGCTAGACCTTTGCTGCTTGTTGAGAATGCTCCTTGGCTAGTAGTATTAATCCTGAACCATTCAGTACTTTGAGATCCTCCAGGTTTCTGTGGGTCCAAATCATGCAAGGGAATATTTTAGCAGTTTAGCAGTATCTCAACTAAATCCTAATGCTAATAAACTACCAGTAGGAGCTAAGGGCCAACGTACTCTTCTAGACATTTAAATTCAAAGTGACTGGCAACTGGAAGGGTAAAATTAGTCACATATAAAGATGTTTGGCTGAAAGCTGAGGACCCGGTGCAACCACAGAGGTTCTTTCCTTCACTGGCCATGGGAGGGACTGAGCCCTTCAAGGGACAGACTCATTCTGTCTTGAGATTGTTGTCCAACATGGGTGGGATGATAATCTTAATGTATATTAAATATATTTTAAAAGTAATAAAACTGAAAAATAAAAGAAGTTTGCAGGTATCCAAATTATATTTCATCATTCATTGTTCAGAAGAACCGTGGTTTTTTTCCATTATCTTGCATAACAGTCATTAAAAATAGCAAACATTGCCATCATTCACTTATGTTGTTGTCGATGTATAAAAATATAGATTAGGAAGAGTTTGTAGGTGAAAGATCAGGGTAAGATATTTTACTACACATTTTGGTTTGAGGAATACAAGGTCCTTTTTTTTTTAATTAAGGCCAGAAGGGATTTCAGAAAACAATTCTAAGTATTTGTTCTTAGCAAATTTTAAGTTAAAAGATATCCCCTTGAAATAAATCCTTTCAAATCTCTCACTCTGGCTTTGTAATGTCATTATTATTAGTTTTGAGTTTAGTGTCATATATATGTAACTAACATTATGCTATAATGTGTCAAACAGAGAAAGTAGAAATAAAACTTTTTTCTTGATTGAAACAAGATGTTTTCCTTTTAATAAATATTTTACACTGGCAATGTCAAAATGTGACAATTCCACATTAATGAAATGAAATATTTCTCTGGTCCTGAACAGTATTTTCCCTAAATTAATATTGTTTTCATAAGACATTTTGGAATTCTCATGTTCATTGCTGGTTTAATAACAGCTCTTGGGACTTAGGTGAGACTCTTCTCACCTGATGAGAACATCCACTCTCTGGAGACCTGGTCTGTATGGTCAATAAAGCCTAAATTCCCTAGTTGAATTGAGCTAATCCTAATGAAAATAATTCTATCATGTCAAGTACATGTAATTGAAAACTACCTATTTCTGTCCATTGGCAAATTTTATTATAGATAGATGATAGCTATAGAGAGATGAGAGATAGATGGATGGATGGATGGATAGATAGATAGATAGGTATTCTGACCTGATGCATCCAGTATGATCTCCTTTAGGTAAACCTACATTCATTTTTATGCTTACCTTACTTGCTTTTATCATTGTGTCTTTTCTTTGAAATATCTTCTGGAGTGTTTGATACCACTGAATTGAAACTCGGTCGTCTCTATTTGCTCACCAAATATAACCTTTTCTTAAAGCATCTCCCGCTAACCTGATTTTGAGGAGCTCACTAGCAAACAAACATGGTCATAGACAGGGTATTTCTGCCTGGGATAGGGACAATTACATTTTCCCTTCACAGAGGTTTAATCTAAGTCATTTTGCCATGCGATTGGAGTGGACTAAGAGCATGTAGGGAGACATTAAAGAGCAACCATTGACTGGTTGCAAATCCAGGAGCTGCCAGAATTTAATTGTGTTTGGTTTTGTGCCCATAGCACAATGTTTCTATGTAAATGAGCCCTTGCTCAGTAAAAGGTGGAAGACTCATTTTCTTCCTTGAGCTCCCCCCTTGCAAACATCATAACATGGTCATGATGAGACTGGTTCGCAGGCGCTGAAATCTTGCTATGGATTTCAACAGGCTTGTGACCCAACTTGAAATGACTCCCATATGTGGTGGGAGACAGAGTTGAATACAGCTTCTACTCCATCACAGCTCAATACCTTAACCAAGACCTCCCTTCCTCTCCTATTGTCCAAAGAAGGGTTTCAAACAATTATATGAAGAGTCTCCCCAGACCATTGGAAACAATAAATAATAATAAAAGAAAAAAGATCCTTGTGAAACAGGCCTCCCAGCTGAACTGAGGGAGATGGCCTAAAATGCAGGAGTTTCCTATGCGATACAGGAGATTTGGCAGCAGGAGTGGAATTATATCTCATTCCAGACAGTGAAAATAACCAAAACCATGAGGTTTTTCATGGAACAAATGGAAACCATGTGACCCGTCACAATGGAAAAAGTGTAGCTGCTTTCAGCTCCCTAAGCCCTGACACTTCTTTTTGATTTAACCACAATAATCTAAGTGGAAAATGAATAAATGTCAGGGTTTTTTTTTCAATAAATCTGTGCACGAGTGAGAATAGGAACCAGAATAAAAGTTCTTCATGACACAAAGTTCATATGTTTGGATCCCTGACAAAATTTTATTTCTCTTATTTTTTTATTATTGTTATTAGGCCTGGTTGTACCATTTATTTCAAAAAACAAAATATTGTAAGACAGGGAAACTGCTCACAGTTGCTAAGCCTGGAGTGAAAACCTAATTCATAATGAGGTGACCTGAATCAAGATACGTGTATCTATTTTTATGAGTTTAAAAAACAATATTTTAGAAATAAACATGAGATTTGCCCAGTGCTCACTTGGGCAAGATATTTCTGCATGGTGAAATGTGGTTGGTTGAGCACAAAAGCTCAAATGTGTGCTAGCACAATAAATTAAATGGCTAAATACTATGTATCGTAATTGTATTTTTGGGGGAAACTAACGTCATACTGTCCCGAGTCAGGAATAACTCAGGCAGCCTTGCGTACAACTAACAGCCTAAGTGAGCAAGCAGTGTCTCAAGTACCCAACCTTAGCAGATTGCCTTCACTGTGCTTTATGTTTTCACTTGAAACAGGTGAAAACAACCACCTTGACATGAGTATCCACACTTGAGATGACCTTGGTCTGAGGTGATGAGGTAGGTTCTGATTGGGTGAACGTATTTCCCAGGGGTCAGAATTAGACTGATTTGTTTCTAGAGAGAAAGTGCTGTCTCACACACGTTTCCAGGGAGGAATAATACTCAGATAGTGCAATAAAATGTATTTACCATTACAAATCTTGCCTTGCTTATGACCTGAAACTATAAAGGCTATAAAGCCACTGCTGTTATATCTATTTTTCCTCCCAGTGCTAGCTTTTTTCTTAAATCTGATTGGCTTTGCTGAGCTGTGAATAGCTCTCCAAAGACTTATGTTGGCTTCCTTCTGATGGCGCACGCAAAACAACCCCACGTGCACAAGTAGAAAGCCACATAAATTAAAACGCTGTAAGAGACGCAGTCTCCTTGAGGTGGAGGAGGAAGCTCTGAAGTTCAGCATACTTCAGCCTCTGCTCCCTGCCAAACACTAAGCTACCTTTACTGGAAAAGATCTTCACCCACTAGCAGGGGTTCTGCTAAAATTCCTGCAGCCAAGAGTCTCTGTTGCATGAGTAATATCCTGCATTTTCAGTCAGGTTCTCATGGTACAAAGTAATCTAGTGCCACCTGTTCTGACTTTTATAGTGTCTTCTACAGGTGGATAGTCAGTTCAAGAGAACCCATTGCCGGTGTGGGAAACGTGAACCTCAGAAGGTCCAGATGAAACTAATGCATAGAAGCAACAGTAATAAGCAACAAGAAGGTAGATGATCAGCTGAAGCCTAATACGTGTAGGATCTAATGTTTTGCTTGTCATTTTTACAGTTATCCAATCACCTCACTTGACTAGCTACAAACTCATACCACTATCTCTTCTCCATTGGTGGTTTTGGGGTTTTTTTTGAGCCTTTCTTTCCTAGGCTAGTCAACTTCTTTTCTTGCTTCATCTGCTACAGTCTTGTAACATTACCTGCTGACTGGTGAATTAAGGATGTCTGGTCCAACATTTTTCAGAAAGACTGCTATGGTGTCCCACTCACCAAAGAACATTCCAAATGCTTTTTCTGTGTACCTGTCACTACAAAAAAAACCAACCCAACAAACAGACACTTGCAAGGAAGTTATTTCACTGAAAGCAGAGCAGTGTAATGCTTTGATAATAGACTAGTGACCAATATATGCCCAAATAGGGCACCATTTTATGTCACTAGTCTTGCAGGAACTGTAATAACATAATTAACTTCAGGAGAGATAAATTCTGCTTTCTTTGGTTATCAACCAGACATGAAGGGAGTTTTAGGTGCTAGCAACTTGGACCAAGAAAAGAGATTAGGGCTGAGTTTAAGGAAAACCTCTAGATTTGCATAATGAAGAGGTGCTGGTGGGGTTGGTCATTTACTCGGACTGTGAAAAACTGGGAAGACAAAGAATCCTCCAAAAAAAGAAAGGGATTTTAGACAAAATATTTCCCCCATCACCTGGAGAACAATAAAACATCTGGAAAGTGTTACCAGCCAATTTGTGCAGGAACCCAGCACAGGAATGAGATTTGGAGACCAGTCAAGGGCTCTGGGAAGTGATGGAGGAGTGATGAATAGGTAAATCAAGGTGAGATAAGTGACAAGGAGAAGCATATCAAGCAGAAAGCACATTCTCCTCCCTATATGTCAGCGGTGGATTGGAATGACTTTTTCCCTCACCTCTCTTTGCCAGCTCCTGAGGATATGTTCACTGCTGAAGGCCAACACCATTCTCTTCAGGGGATGTTGCTGTAGAGTATAAAAAAAAGATTTATAGCTCTTATCAGTTTGCAGACATTCTAACATTTTGCTGTGGAGCTGTAGATCCCTCTATAGCACATTTACACCAAATGACAGCAGGCTTGGTCTTTTCTCCTGGCTATCTGTCATAAGTGCCTCAACAACACCTCTGTAGACTTCCCTCAACCTTACAGGAGTCTGCAAATCAGAGGCTGGAAAAATGTTATGCACACACTAGAGATAGCTGAGCAGGAAAACACCTTTTACATCTATACATACATGTTCTGAGATCAACCCAGTCCACTTGGTCAACTTCTGCACTACTGGATTCAGGGGAAAGTTCAAGCCTACATTTTTTTTGGTTGGTGTATGTGATATCTCTCCCTCTATGACTAGTTTATGAAAAAATACTAATTTGTCAGAACACACCTTCGAAATTTTCCCCATTTTAGCTCAGGTTGCAGCAATTCACTCTTTCTAATTTAAGGAAGTTCTTAGCTGAATATATGTGGAATTGACCACGATGGTAGCTATCAGATGGACAGGCAAATGAGACCTAAACCACTGTCCATGAAAATCTTACCCTAATGACTAATAGAAGCTGGCTCAAATTTATGTTCCCCAATGGCTTCACCAAGCTTGGATCAGAAGTTTTCTCCTGGAGTACATATTGCAACCTGGTCGCACACTTAGGGACTCAACAAAAAAGTCCACCCTTCCATAGAGCAACTGTTTGAGGCCACAGCCACTGCAGGCACAGAGGCTCACGTGGCTCTGATGCAGATCTAGTCCATCCCCTGGGGCTGTTAATGTGTGGCTGGTTTGTGGAGAAGTGACACAAAGTGTAAACAGCAGCCTTCATCAAGGCAAAATGAAAACCGAATGTGTTTCCCAGTGCTCCCTCCACATCAAAGAGTCAAGACTTGAAGACTACCAGACTCCAGGACAGCAAGCGCTCAACTCCAGCGTAAAAACATAATTAGCACGTTAAACTGTTACGTAAACATGTTTGCATTGTTATTTACTGAGTATCACAGGAATGCTTTATAACAGTTAATCAGCCCAAGGGGGTGAGGAGAGGGAGGAAATGGCTTTGCAGGGAATAATGAAAGACAAAGATTCCAGATCAAACTTATTACAATGGGGAAAAAAAATGAAAAAAAAAACCAAAGAAAAAATAAACCAAACACGAAACAAAACACCCCAGAAAGAAAAGTAAAAAAGAAATCCCTTCAAACCCCACCCGCCCAAAAAAATGCAACCCCAAACTACTGTCTAGAAATGAAACTTGACAAACTTATAATTCCCGTATCTCACTTCTTTGGAATTGCATTAACATTTTAATTGCTATATTTTAATTATTATTTGAAGGAAGGAATTACTAAGCTTGTGTTTTCAGGTCATAAATGTGAATCACCAAGGGGCCTGGAGTTTCAGGCAGAAAACTTATCATACAGCGATCTCAAAATAAGTTTCTTTGTCAGGACTTTTTGATGCAAGGCTGTAAAATTCCTGAAAATAAAGACAATATAAAATCATGGATCATACTGATGTCAAAAGGGAATTTGAGCATGATTCTGAAATAAAGACACAAAACAAAAAGTATTATTTTGGAAAAAGAAATTTGCTTATCTACTTATGAGCAGATGACAGGCAAAAGCCTTGAATAAAATGTCATCCAAAGCCTTCTAACTAAACATGTCCAAAGATCCTGAGAAGTTGGCAAAATCTTCAACTAGATTCTTACCTGGGCTGTTTCGAGTGACACCACTGGAGCACCTACACTTAGCGATCGCAGCATGACTAGTGTGCATTTCACAGACAGCTCAGTTCTGGAGGGTTGCCCATTGCCTTTGGGCAGAGTTGAGCTTCCAAGCCCAGAGTCTGGTCACCCCATTTTCCTGTATGGGACTTGTCCACCTCTTCCTTTACCCTCACTCGTAGATGAAGAGTCAGTAGGTATGAAGACCTGTTCTCCTTCCACCCACATTTGCTGCTGGTCACAAAAGTGACCATTCATCCTTCTGTCCACACATCTGATAGTGATCTAAGCTCAGAGTGGTTCCAATAACACAACGTCATCCAAACTCACATGTATACACACACATGCATGTACAAACATCTTTGAAGTCCACTAGACTCGACAGAGAGTGTGACGCTGATTTCTTCTGTCTGGTTTGGTTTGGTTTTGCTGCTACTATTTTGTTTAAACATACCTTTTGGAGGGACTATGTTCTTTGTTATTCCCACGGGGAGGGACAGTTGTTTTTTTTACCCCTTTCCTGCATTTTTTTTTTTTCCAGACACTCCCCTGATATGGAATTTACACATGTTCAAAGCAGAAATAAATGATCAACATTTTTTTCCCTTCTCCCTTGTTTTTTTCCCCTTTCTTGGAGCTGGATGAAGGCAAGGCCGTAAGAACACGGCATGCTTTTCCTACAGCAATCATGTGAAAGCCATTACAGAGCTGCCCTTAACTTGTACCATATCCCCAGTCAGCCCTAATAAAAAAGACACAAGAAATATGTATGTGCCACTAGACTCTTGCATGGAATCAATACCTCCTGTGTTGTTAAAAGAGCAAAGGAAATTTGTTGTTGAAGGAATGTGGATTTTGAAAAAAAGAAAAGGCCACTAGCTAGATCAGGGGCCAAACACCAGCAAGGAGACAAACTGACTCGAGATAAAAGTTTGGCTTTTCAGAAATGCCGCCCCTATTTTATAGTTGTTGGTCATCATGGGAGTACGTGAAGTTCTCAGCTAACTCCAAGCTTGACAATAGTGGATACTTTAAATATTCATTAAAATATTCTTTAAAAACAAGCATTTTAGGAAGAACATCCCAGAGATGCATCATAGGATGCATCTGAAACATTAGATCATGTGGGAAGGTGCGTGAGAGTTTACTGGAGAAGTGTGGATGCTCCAGCAATGACTGGCTGTCCACAGAATATGTAGCAGCCATTATGTTATTTAGTCAACCCTGCTTCCCCATCCAGGAACAGGAGGCTCTCTGAAATAGATGCAGGGAAAAAAAATAATCTGTAATAAGGTATGGTATGGGACCATAGCATTATTTTTTTTATTTTCCTTTCTAATGTAACTGGCAAAATAGTTTCCTAAGATCTGTCAATCTCATCTTTCTGGTTAACTACACCTCTGGTGGATCCTGAGATGAGAGAGAACAGAAATTCCCAGTTGGATATAAGAAAGTTTCCAGTTTGAACTTTGAGTTGAAATTGACCAGGACCAGTCCTTCTGCATTTTATTTTTTTTTTTTTGGGGGGGGGGGGGGAGAAAAAACAGGAAAGACTCAGCTATTGCGTTAGGCCTGAAAGACTTTTGGAAGTTGTAAATTCTTCATGTGTTTTGGGGTTTTTTTTTGCTACATAGCACATATAACTATTTCCTGACATTTTGGATCTTGTGAGGATTATTTCATGAATACTATAAACACACTGAAGTACAATGAAATGGAAGGAGTTTAAGTATCTAGAGGGAGGGAATAGAGACTGGTACAATCTCATTAATGAATCGTGTTCAAGTAACTTCTGTGCTTAAACTGGTGGTGCCTTGGTTGCTAGCCCATTATTGTCACTTCTTTAAGTAATAAAATAATAGTGTATGTCTTAAAAATCAATGCCAGGTTACAAGGAAAAAAATAGTAGTGTTTTGAAATACTGCAGTACAATCATGTTATGTACATGATTGGTTTTGACAGTTCTGTGGGTTCAGGAGAAAAGACTGCAACTGTCCTCCTCTGTTAAATGTCTCTGGCGTTGGCATGATATACAGTGAGTGAGCAAAGCTGAAGTATATGTCATGCTATTTTTTCTCTAAAAAATTCAAGCAGAGTAAGTGGACTTACGTATCTGGTAAGCAGCTGCCTTTAAAATATTGAAAAATTTTCTTTATGAAGTAAGAGTAAATGCACTGATTCTCTGGAAATTAAAAGCAGGCCTTAAAGAGAAATATCTATAGGAGGGGGTACTAACTTTTTGTTGTTCAAGTAATTTGAATGATAAAAAACCTGAGATAACGTTTCTAAGCAAAATGCAAGATAAAACCAGAAGCTTATGTGCTAACATAGAGCCAACCTTTATCCCTATTCCCTGTACCTGCATCGAGCCATAGGTATTACCCTGTACTTTGATGAAATTCCAGTCTGGATCTGAGCAATGCAGTTCAGGCCCATGTCTGATTTCAAGTATGAAGAGCAATCTTCTGTGTTTACTCTTTCTACAAGTTCTGTTGATGCATCTATTTTGTTTTTCTTTCCTTTTTTTCTTTGAACATGAAAAAAACGCAGTATTGATTTTCACCCATAGCTCTTGCTGCAGCATTTTTCTCAAGAATGTATAGTTTGACTTTGGTTTATTAAATATCCATGATGACCAAAAGAAAGAAAAAGTCAGATTGTGTCGAGAAAACGTGTGTGGATAATTTGAAGGCAGAAGTTTGCGTGCTAAAGTTGAAATATGTTTTGGAAATGTGAAAAAAGAATAATGTCTATATAAGTACTTGAAATTTCTTCGTATTAATTTAAAAGATATTAGATTCATCCTAAGTATATATTACTCTAAAATACTATTAGTGTTTTAATTTTATCATAAGCAGACTGAGGAGGAAAACATGAGTGCCACAAGGAATCAGGGATATGTTGCCTTACTACAGAGGAACAAAGAAAACAAAGACTATCTAATTTATCAAAACATGAATTACATTTTTATCAGGAAAAACAAGCATAATGTTCTAGTTGGTATCATTTTCAGCTATGCCCATAAGCATATATTTGCCTTGTGAAATGTTGCAAGACACTCCAGACAGTAGCCACAATGTGAAAACTAAGAAACAAAGACTGTGAGGAAAGTATTATTAAGAGATGTTGAAAATGGCAGCTGTTTATCCAAATATAATATCCACAATATGCAAATGTTTGTATTTCATTAAGAGACACTGAAACATCTGGCAAACGAAAACCAACTTGAGGTATGCACAGGCAGTTACAGGTACTGAAATGGTATCTTAGAGTAACGTAACCTAGCAAGCATCTTAAAGACTACAAAATGGACAGTATGCTAAAAATGCTGAGAGCAGATTTGAGTAGCATTAGATTTTGGTAGCTGAAGACAAATGCAGATAAGGTTTATGTATATGCAAACCTTCTTTTGGAAGCTTATGCTAGATGTCGGAGCAGACCATTTAATTTGATGGAGTAAGACTCCAAGTTCTGGTATTACACCACTACGCACAGTGTTCATTCAATAGAACTATTAGCAGAATACTGGGAAAAAACTGCAGGTTCTTTTTTCTTTGTAGTAAAACAAAGCTTTGAGGAACAGACATTTCCTCTTGTAACTCATCTGTAGTGTGCTGGGCATTTTAAATAAGCACCGAAAATCAAACAGGGGAAACCATCCAGATAGAGCTGAAATTAAACCTTGGATGAGTAAAGTTTCAGATGTCATTTTTAATGATAGGGGGAAAAAAAAATCAGAATCAAGCCTGAAATCTGAACCATCCATTAAATGTAATTGAAGTGTATCATGATCTAGGTTGGTCATAAATAGCATCTTCACTGACCAATACCTTTAAGAAATAAGTGTTCACAGGCTTTTGTTGTTTGGGGTTGGTTTTTTTGTTTTGTTTTTGGTTTTTTTTTACATCAGACTAAGAATATAATTTAGCAATTTAATGAAAAAAAACCAGTTTCTGCTAAATCAATAAAAAGTTCCTGCAGGCAAGTTTCCCCTCTTCATTGCAAAGTGAGTTTGAATGATGACTTTTGGTTTAGCAGAAAGAAGTGAGTGTTACATTAGCAAGCTTTTTACAAAGAAAAGAAATCCAAATTGAAAAAAGAACAAAACAACATACTAGTTTAGAGTCTCTTGAGCAACTATGAAAATCTAAAAAGGGAAATATGTCAGAAAATCAAAAAGGGGAAATATGTCAGTAGTTACAGATAAAAAGTTTCTCTTTATTTGTGGCTAGCAATGACCTTAGCATACTGCCAAAATGTTGAAGCAAAAGTCTTAGATGAGAAATGCGTTACAAAATGCATAAATAAATTAACTGTCTTGACATTTCAGGAAAATCAGATTTGATTCCACAGGGAATACATTGTTTAAAAGAACTCCATTTACTGAGATCAGTGCTGACTTCAGCAGAACTTGATTTGAAAGGGAAATTAGCATTATAAGTACAAAGGAGATAAGCAGGAGGTGGATGAAAATGAAAGAAATTATCCAAATCAGGAAATGAATTAGAAAATGAGTCATTACTGATTTCCTATCTGGTATCAGTAGCTACAGTATCACCTGCAAGAATAATGCATGAAGGAAACTGGATGCATCAAATAGATCTTGCAGGTCGTCCTATTTCAAATTTGGCTTCTGAAACATACTCTGTCTTTGATATGTATGCGTAGCTCCTCTGAATTCCAACGGGAAATGCACATTTACAGCAAGGGAAGAATGAGAATGTGACCACAGATAGGAAGCTTCTTAAATGTCAAAAGGTACAGAGCAGGAAGCTGAAGTCAGCTGCTCTCAGTGCTTTTTGTGTCCTATGTTCTTGTCTCCGCTGAGAAGGCAAGTGAAAAAAGAACTAAGGGCCAATCCCAAATTGTGCTATATATATCAGTAAGAAAATTAATATCACTCGATATTATTTATAATGTATTTCTCTCTTAAACTTATCTCAGTGCTTCTTTTGCTTTTAAATTTTAACTTTAATCTTTAATTATACATTCTTTATTCATGATGTTTCAACACATGTAACCACAGCTTGTAAAACAGTTGTCGTAGAAAGCACAGCTGAATGTAACTCCTCTATTTATTTATTTAGGCTTTGTACCAAAGAAAAACCACACAGCCTTAGATTTTAATAGTTGACATTTAACGTATATTTTGTCAGCCTGCAGACACCTGTGAGTATCCAGGAGTAACCACAGAATTAATTTCTTTGGATTTTTTAACTTCTAAAGAATTTTCTGCATAAACATAAAGCTTCCTAGTAAAGGAAGATACGGAAACTTTTCATAGAGTTTTGAGAATATCTCCCCCTCCCTTTAGTGACCCAAGAAAACGCTAGAGCCACTACTTTGCAAGACTGCAAAACTATAGGTTCTCTCATATATCTCCTTACCTCAATAATGGGTGATATAATTGGAACTTTTTGTCCAATACAAGCATAGCCAACTTTCCTACTCATGGAAAACCAGATACCAGCTTAGTATTTGAGGATATAAGTAATCTGAGCAGGTCCAATAAACACACTAAGATGTCTGAGCTACAGCATCCACGATGATTTCCTTCAACACTTTATTTTGATGGGAAATAAGGTTATTAAATATCATAATTATGCATTAAAAATCCAGTAGCACAATTCATTTTTTACTGAAGGAGTCCTACTTGGGAATAGAATTTAAGAGCTTGCCATACGGTTTGGGAACAAATGCAGCCATGAATGTTGCTCAGGACATTAGTGAAAGAGAATACAGTGGCCTTTCACAAGGCATATACTTCTACAGCATATTGGTGACATTTTACCACGTTTCCATTTTTTGCTATAGGTTTTAGTGAAAAAGAATGAGTATTCTTAAACTCAAAATTAAATAGAAAAGGTAAAGAATCAGAGGGTAAGAAAACAGTTTTTATCTTGCTGATATTTAATGTAAAGTAATTGGCTTTCACCTCTGAGAAACTGAGTAGTAGGTAGATAGAAAGAGATCTGTGGAGAGAAGGAGGAAATAAATTTAGTGAGGTGAGCCTAATGACCAAATATACACTGCCTTCAATTCCAAAATATATTCCTGAAAACTGAAAGAATATTTTTAACTTCTTTTTAGTGTGCCTTTCTCTGTCTGCAAAGTTAATACAGAATCTGAGGCTGTTACTGGAAAATGGGTGATGATTTGTACTTTTTTCTCTCAATGGATGAAAAAATGATTCATTTCTAATCCTATGATGCTCATCTAGTCTGATAAAAAACAAGTAAAACAAGTAGTATGCCCTTTAGTAATTCTTTCCAAATATGATCCCTCATATTTCATAGTCCTAAAGTTGAAAGTACTCTTAAGCTTAGTGATTTCTTTGAAACCTACTTAAAGTTTAGTTTTATTAGTCACTTTGGCTATTACATTGGTATTCTAATGTCCATTAAAATTCACAAAATGTTTAAACAACTACCAGAAATAGAGACAGAAATTCAGATTAAATTTAGGTTATTATTCAAACACATGTTGAGCAGAAAAAGTTCACATTGAGAATGATCTTAAGAGTAGTGAGAGATTCTACTCTGAGCTGAAAGTCTAAGAAAGGTAAATAACCTGCTTAGATTTTCATCGCTACAGAAAATGTAAAATTTGTTTTTTTCAAGAAAGCCATTCTGATTCAAGTATTGAGCTCAAAGATACATCTTGATAGATTTGGCCTACTCCCACATCTAAAAACAGACTGTGCAGTGCCATGTTTTGGGTTTTTTCCCCATCAAACACGAAAAGAATTGTTTTAATTTGACATGCACCTGTTTTGTTCTATATTTTGTAAGAAACCCCTTGCTAGTTCCTCACAGTAGACAGAAATGACTAATTTTTTTCTCCCCTTTTCCCTCTCAAAGCCATGTCTTCTGCAGTCCTATCATATTGGATGGGTAGATTATCAGCAATGTTTGATCTCTGTTCCTCAAGAAGATGGAAAGATTATTCAGGATTTCTAAACATGCAACTAAATGCCCTTGTTCTTATTTCTGAAGGAATTTCATAATTAAATGATCTGAAAGATTATGCTCATGCTATACAGATGTCAAATGCCTGCAAGTTTTTCTGATTTAAATGAAGAATTATGCTTAATTTTTAAAATATTTCACAGTTAAAATCCAAACCAAAACAAAACCACTTCAAAATATGTCATTGTGTGTAAATTAGTCTTTTTAGAATGCATATTGATGTATAAATTGACTTCTGGCTTGAAGACATTTGATTTAAAATAGATACTTCTGAGTTTTTAATTCTTCCTGTGTTGAATTCACTGGTCTGATGTAAGTGGTGTACTAATTTGAAATCGAGACAGCTGGAAAGGTTAGTACTGATCAACTTCATACAGGAGATTGATACAATTTTACTAAAAAAGATAGTAAAATAGTGAATTACTACTGATACAAATTTTAATTCACTACTTTAATATTCTGGTGTTTTAGAACAACCTGATAAGTAACAAACTAAATCTGCATGAACACCACAATGTAACATAAAAATGGAATTAATAATGATTTGAGAAAAAAACCCCAGGTGTGACTTTTAAAATGATACCTTCTGGAAAGCCCATGTCTCTCCACTGTGCTACGAGCAATTTGTATCACACAGCACATCAAGAGGGTACCCACAACCACTCAGAGGGTTTATCAGGACACAGTGATTCTACTGCCATTCTTTCATTCCAGTGCTTGGGAGTCCATACAAAAGCAAATAGAAAACATACTAAATAGTGCTAATGTCTTAGTACACAAATATAAAAATAACACTTGTAATCAAAGTCCAAGTTTTTAAACCTCTGAATGGCTTCTGATCAGATGGTCTCAGCAAGAAGTACTGATTATGTATTTTAGTGGCACCCATTGGAGTTAGGTGAGAATTTAGATAAATAGCTGCTTGTAGTTCCAACTCCTGCCTTCTAAACAGCTTGCAAAGGCATGTGATTCTGCTAGACATTCCTCTTTCGAACAGCTCCAAGGCAAAGGTTGTATCTGTCACGTCAAACTTGCTGTCATCTCTGGAGTGCTCAGCAACCTAGGCTTTTCATGTCTGTGTTTTTTCAGGCTCTGCTCTTGCTGCACCCCGCGCCTCTCCGTGCCTGCAGCACAGCACCTGAGATCTGGGGGTTGGACAGCTTTCTACTGCTGAACCTCTGCCTGCCTCCTGTCCAAGCACAAATGTATTATGAATGCTTAAAACTCCTCTTGCCTCCCATTTCTAGTTCATATTCCCTTTCTGCAAAGCTTGAGCAAAGAAAGTGACAAACTGTTTAAGCATCTGATTGGGAAAACAGGTTACTGCTTCTCTCTTCAGCTCCACTGCTCTTTCAATCAACATCAACATATTTATCAATTAATTCTCATGCCAGTATTATTCCACCAAAGAACAGACATACTGTGAGAAGCCTGATCCATTAGGTGAACCAAGAACAGGATACACTACATCTGGAAACCGTGTAATATATTCAAAAATCTGAACATCTCTTCATTTTGCTGAAAATGGGGCATACACATGCACGGCTAAAAGCTTGTTTGCAGAGAATCGCTAATGCTGATAGTTTGCTTTGGACATTCCCCTATTTTGCTAAGCTCCTAAATTAAGTAGCAAGTTCTATGGGGCAATATTAAGTGACAGATGGTTCCTGTGGCAGGGGAGTTGGAAAAGCGATTGGAAAGGTTAGGGAGTATCAGGGAATGTGAGAGAGAGATAGGTTGGTGGAGCCATGAGCTGAGGAAAAGGCAACAAATAGAGGCTCCTCAGGAAGCAGAGGGCCCCCTCCCCTCTTGCTGACAGGCAGAAGGAAGAGACCTCAGAGATGGAGGGGAATGGAAACAAATCCCTGCACCAAGAGGTGGCAAATCCCCTCCCAGCCTCTCTCACCTTCCCAGTTGCCTTTAAAGCAATTAAAAAGGACTTGAGGGCCCTGGGGCGATTGATAGGAGGATCAGGAGCACAGGTCATGTTCTCCACAGTCCTTCCAGTGGCAGAAGACACTGAAAGGAACAGGAGAACACACCTGATTAACACGTGGCTCAGACACTTGTGCCACTGATGGAATACTGGATGTTTTGATCATGGGGAAGTTTATACAGCACCAGGCCTGCTGGCAACAGATGGAGTTTGGCTGTCTCAAAGGGGGGAAAGGATCCTCACACATGAGTGGTGAGACTCACTGAAAGAGCTTTAAACCAGGTATGAAGCGGGCAGGGTACAGAACCTGGCTCTCTAGAGTTGACCCTAAAGGTGTCATGCCAGTGTTGGGGGTGAAATCGATAGCCCAGCTAAAGTACATCTATTGACACCAATGCACGTAGCACGGGCAACAAACAGGAGGAGCTGGAAGCCGTTGTGTGGCAGGACAGCTGTGACATAGTTGCCATCACAGAAACATGGTGGGATGACATAACTGGAGCACTGCAATGGATGTCTATAAGCTCTTCAGAAGGGGTAGGCAGGGAAGGAGAGGTAGTGGGGTGGCTCTGTATGTCAGGGAGTGTTTTGACTGTGTAGAGCTCAACAGCTGGGATGGTGAGGTCGAGTGCTTATGGGTAAGGATGAGGGGGAAGGCCAACGAGGCAGATATCCTGTAATCTCCAGTACCTCCGCTCTAAAACGTATCAATTGTAAAACATTATGAACACAAACAGATTTCACCTGGTAAGAACAGAGGAATATGATGGATTTCTCTTCCTAAGATGGGCTTCCCCAATTTACTTGCTGATGACTATAGGTTAAAGAACCAGGAGCAAATTAAAAAATTCAGAAACTCATACCAGTAAAATACAAACCCTTAAACATTCAACAGAGAGAATTACAATGACAATGAAAACTGTACCAGGAGAATGGAAAAAAAAGAACATAACACTCTGCTATGAGTCTTTTTTTGGTTTTTTTTCTTCTGTGTGTGTGTGGAGTTATCACTGAAGCAAAAATAAAATATGGCTGTAGACAGACAAAGCTCAGCAAATATAACCAAAATCACTTTCAGAATGGAGAAAAGTACTATACTTTTGGTAAGGTAATGGTGGTTTGGGAAATGAGTGTGTGTGTTTCGTTCTTGTGTACACTGAAGTAATGACTGGTGGAACTGTGGACTCTGTGATTGCCACAATTCAGTGACCTGAAGAGTTCCTGTGAGTGAAAGGGGATGCCTAGGAGGTGAAACATGAACATATAACTGTGCTGTTTCTGGTGGTTAATATGAAAAGCTGGACAAGGAAAATGCATTTTAATGAAGATGTGATAGTCTAGGAAATGAAAGTATAATAGTCCAGAAAATGTTCCAGAAAAGATAAATTTTAAAAAACCATCCTCCTAGCTAACTTAGTATTCTGGATCTAGGTAGCTTACATTTTTCAAGCAGCTGTGTTTATTGATGACTTATATGTTCCTGAGGGAGAAGTTGAATTTAGTCCAGAATCATTAGAAGTACAGAATGAGTGTTTAACATCAAAATCTTAAACATGTTTGTGCAGTTATTCTTACAGGCATTAGCTTTGTTCTGAGAATCTGTACTCTGTGGTCTTGCAAGTGTGAAGGGGAATGTCTTCATTCTCCTTGATACAGGAGAATGCTCTTTTTGAACATCAAGTACCTATTCATTTTCACTCTGGAGTACCCCAAAATTGCTTTTACGTTCTTCATGCCCTCAGAGTAGGAAAACCTCCACATGCTCCATTTTTTTAACAACAAAAAACCCCATGTTCTTTTTCTTAAAAAAGCACATCAAATTCTCAAATTCTAGATGCTGAAGCTACTGTTACCTTTGAGGATATGTACAAGTTCTACAGCACCTGGTCTTTTAACAAGTTAGCTACAGCGAGGAATGCCAGCAGCACACTTCTTTGTCTGTTATTTTAAGAGAGAATCCTTTATACCCCCATGGTCTTTTCATTACAGACTCTGTTATACCCTCTGCTTGTAGTACGTGGAGTAAAAATTACGTGGCAAAAATATGTGAGCAGTGCTCATCCAATGACTCCTCTTTAAAGGAACTTTAAAAAACATAGCAAGTTTTACTATCCTAACCACAGCATTCAAAGTGTAGAACAGGTTGATTTGCAAATTTATTCTCAGTTTTCAAAAGTGCCTTCCTTTGCCATGCTTTTTCACCTTTCCTTTCCTCATACCTCTCACACAGACATTCATTTTTTCAAGATTTCCTGTCAATATTGTGTCACATACACGTCACATATTCTTCAGAAAATAGAGATCCTTTTATTTCCTCATGGATCCCTCTCAGTAGTTTTGAGACATTTGTCACTGCAACACATTAAAATACATTCAACTTTTTCCCGTAAGAATAAAATCTTGCAGTGTGATTTTGTGCATTGTTACTGTCTCACCTCTGCCTCAGTTTTCTTCTCTGAAAAACTGCCAGGATGTTATTGCCTTCTGCATAAAGCGCTGGACAAACAGTTAAAAGGGCTCAACTCTAAGACCGCAATTCTGATCCAATTTTCAGATGAACTGTCTATGGACAGAAACTTTTTCCTGAGAATGTAGGAGATACTGAGTAAGTAATTTCTGAGATATAGAACCACAGAAAGAGTTCCCATATTCTTGCAAGTAACACTCTTATTCCTATGCTTCCTAGTCTGAACACCACTATGTGCTTCTTTCGTATCACATTTGAAGCAGCATCTGTCTAATCATAATCAAATGATTGTAAACTGACATTATTTCATGTCAAACTGACATCGTTACATATTGTAATAGTATACACGATTCTCATCATCTCAATAGCAGAAAGAAATCTTGACTTTCTTTCTGATTAATTTTTCCCCTTTGTTGTATAATTTGCAAGGAGAGAGTTCTTTCATTATTCTGGAATTAGCTGGTATCTCTCCCTCTTTCTCATTCAGTCTCTTGACCCAGTACAGAACTGGTATCTTCCTAATGTCTGAAGGCTATGTTATGGAAAACTGGCTGGATGGCAGGGCTGAAAGAGTGGTAGTGAATGGAGCTAAATCTGTCTGGCATCCGGTCACAAGTGGTGTTCCCCAGGATTCAGTACTGGGACCTGTTCTCTTTAATATCTTTATTAATGATCTGGATGAGGGGACTGAGTGTACCCTCAGTAAATTTGCAGAAGACACCAAGCTGGGTGGGTGTGTC
>WUAM01000131.1:1420268-1437021 GCA_024336885.1 Actenoides hombroni
TGTGACAGGACAGAGGGAATGGATGCAAGCTGCGCCAGGGGAGGTTTAGGCTGGATATTAGGAAACATTTCTTCACCAAAAGGGTTATCAAACATTGGAATGGTCTGCTCAGGGCAGTGGTGGAATCACCATCCCTGGAGGCATTTAAATGTCATGTGGACCTGGTGCTCAGGGACACAATTTAGTGGTGAGCTTGCAGTGTTAGGTCAAAGGTTGAACTAGCTGATCTTGAAAGTCTCTTCCAGCCAAAGACATTCTGTGATTCTGTGAAAAACAATCTTTTCCTAACCTTTATTTCTAATGTGTTTCAGTATTTTCAATAATTCTTGAAAGACAAGAGTTCAAATGAGAAAGACCTGCTTTTTGTAAGAGATGAAGAAATAACATCTTTTCTCTGCTAATATATTTAGTCACTTAATACTACTATTGCTTCCTTTGATTTCAGAAATAGAATTTTCTTAAACTGTAAAGTGTAGAATATACTGTAGAGTGGAGAATAAGAATCCTTTCATATTAAGTCCTTTGCACAATCTGCTAATCTGAGTAAAAAGTTTGCGCCTCTGAAAAGTTTAAGGAGCCATAAATTTATCTAAAGTACCACTAATAAAAGATAAAATTTACATTCAAAATCTTGTTTTAGAATGTGCCTATTCATATTATTTCAAATAAGTTACTCCCAGAATAAAATTCCTATACAAATATTTCACTCTTTCTACCAGGTTATGACAAGTAAACAAAAATGTCCCTACAGTGCAAATGTAAATTCTTCTTACCAGTGTATTATTAAGGTAAAACCAGGAAAAAATATAGGGAATAGAGAGCTTGGAACAAGATACTGGGAAGATAGGGACCTGGAGGCCTCTAAACTACTGCATGAAAGGTAGCAAAGCACATGATATTTAATCTTGAGACATGAACTGAGTATTTTGCTGGGGTATACTAGGCTGTTTTAGTGTGATGTTTGAAAAATTCAAACTGCAGTGGCAATGTATGGAGAGAAACTGGGAAAAAGCTTCCTGGCTTATTTTATACAAGATACTCTGCAGTAGTTATAACTGCAGGTAGTAGGGGACTGCTAAAGAATGTTAAAAAACCCCAAAACTTTGAATGTTGTTGTGTATGTGCTTTATGTCATTAACAACATGACGTGTCTAAAGGAAATGACTGAAAGGGGAAAACAATTATTGCAGTAAAGGACAAGGAAGAGAAGTTTTGAGTAGCCAAAACTGAGCTGACAAAAAGGTAATGTAATGACAATGGCATGAAAATGACTGTATGGACACTGGAGCATGAAAGCTGGTACAAGATTTTCAGAGATACTATACTGCTATTTTTGTCCAAATATATAAAGAGATAATACTGTGAATTGTGATTAGTACAACAAATGTTTCTACTATCTCTGCACTCATGGTAAACAGCTACAGAATCTTTTCTCTGATGAGCTTTCTCCAGTAAGTTTAAGTAGTTGAAATTTTTTGAGAAATTATCTTGAAAGATGCAGTTCTCTTTCAACAGAAATACCCAAGTGAAATGGTGGTATACATAATATCAAAGTATTCAACAGTGGCCTTCCCAGGGGCTCAAGGAAATAGGTGTTTTCATAAACAAATCAACAAGTCCTCATTTTTTCTCAATAATTCTCAAGATTATGGAGGGAATTCTGAGAGTTAGAAAGATTGCATCTTACATCCAATACTTAGACTGATGAAACTGCAGGTACAATTCCTTTACCTAAACTGTATTCATATAGAAACAGATGCCAGAATTACTTAAATATAAAAAAGGTAAAAATCATATATCTTTCCCTCTCCAAACCCAAAGATGTACTCCTGTTGGAATATGATCCAGTCAGGGAATAATTAGGCAAACTGAACACGCATAAATCCATGGGCTCTGGTGGGATGCACCCACAAGTGCTGAGGGAACTGGCTGATGTAATTTAAGGACCACTGTCACTCATCTTTGCTCTATTATGGTGACTGGGAGAAGTGCCTGAAGATGGGAGGGAGGAAAGAAAATATCACCCCCCATCTTCAAGAAGGGCAAAAAGGAGGACCGAGGCAACTACAGGCCATTCAGGCTCACCTCCATCCTGATAGAAGGTGATGGAGCAGCTAACACTGGAAACCATTTCCAGGCATATTAAGGATGACAAAGTCATCAATAATACTATGGAAGGCTTCACCAAGGAGAGTCAGGCTTCACCAACTTGATAAACTTCTAGGATGAAATGACTGGCCCGGTAGATGAGAGGAGAGGAGGGGATGCTGTTTACCTGGACTGCAGTAAGGCCTTTGACACTGGTTCCTATTAGATCCTCAGAGAGAAGCTGTCGGGGTACAGGCTGGATGAGTAGCATTGAGGTAGACTGAGAACTGGCTGGACCTAGAAGGTAGTGATCAATCACACGAAGTCTAGTTGTAGGTCAGTGACTAGTGATGAACCCCAGGGGTCAACACTGTGTCCAGACCTGTTTAACACCTTCATTCGTGATCTGTATGATACTGCAGAATGTAAGCTCAGCAAGTTTGCTGATGACACAAAACTGGGAGGAGTGGCTTACAGGCCCGAGGGTCATGCTGGTGTTCAGAGAAACCTGGACAGGCTGAAGAAATGGCATGACAGGAATCTCCTGAAATTCAACAAAGGGAAGATCAACAAGTCCTGCTCCTGGGGAGGAATAAGCCCAGACACCAGTATATGCTGGAGGACACCCATCTGGAAGGCATCTTGGCAGAGAGAAGGATCTGGAGGTCCTGGTGGACACCCAGGTTGGTTGTGAGACAGCAATGTACCCTTGCTACAAGGAAGGCTAATGGTATCCTGGGCTGCATTAGCCAAGGTATTGCCAGCAGGCTGAGGGAGGTGATCCTTCCCCTCTACTCAGCACTGTTGAAGTCTCACCTGGTGTACTGTGTCCTGTTGCAGGCTCTTCGACAAGAGGGACATGGACACACTGGGGAGAGTCCAGCAAAGGGTCACTAAGGTGATGAAGGGATTGAAACATCTCTTGTATGAGGAAAGGCTGAGAGAGATGGAACTGTTCAGCCTGGAGAAGAGAAGGCTCAGGGAGGACCCTATTAATGTGTATAAAGAATTGAAGGGAGGCAGTAAAGAAGATGGAGCCATGCTACTCTCTAACAAGTCAATCCCCAACCTATACTGGTCCACGGGGTTTTTCTTGCCCAGGTGCAAGACTCTACACTTGCCCTTGTTGTATTTCATCAAATTTCTCCCTGCCCAACACTCCAGCCTGTCCAGGTCTCACTGGAAGGCAGCACAGCCTGCTGCTGTGTCAGCCACTCCTCCCAGTTTTGTATCATCAGCAAACTTGCTGACAGTGCACTCTGTGCCCTCATCCAGGTCACTGATGAATATATTAAATAGTACTGGTCCCCTGAGGGACTCCACCAGACACAGGCCCCAAACTAGACTCCGTCCCATTGACCACAGCTCTCTGGCTTCTTTCCTTCAGCCAGTTCACAATCCTCCTCTCTACCTGATCATCCAGACCACACTTTCTCAGATCAGCAATTTTATCATATTACTATGTAAAATACTAATTCATGAATATTGCACATAATGTTACCTAAAAGGGACAAAATAATTTTTACTCCTACACCTGTAAATGAATTAGAATCAGACCTAGTTTCAGAAATACTTTTTTCTAAAAAAGCTCTTCTTCTCACACAAGAATACAATTCTGCAGTTCTGTGCAGCTCTTACACAAGTATCCTGTCATTTCACAGCAGCCAATGTGCAAGGCAATGACAGCTTTAAAAAGAAGAGGTGCTAGTGTGAAGATCTAGACCAGCAAATTACTGATCATAGTCTCTCTAAGTCCCTCAGCAGGAGGTGTGAAGGAGATGCTACATCTTCTGGTCTTACTCTAATGAAGCTTTGTTTAGCACTTAAGACAACAGACCGTAACCTGATGTAGCTTAGGAGTCCTGTCACATTTTCTATGGTATAACATATACCATCAACCTGTAGGCACACACTGCTGTGTAGCTAAAACCTGCCTTTCCTGTAACCACCACCTGTGTAACTCTGCCAGTGGAATTGTTAAGTTTGGACACACTTCAGAATTAACAGACATGTAAGTCACTACAGTGAGTAGAAGGTATTGAAAAAGAAAGTCCCTGGACACAGAAGAACAACAAAGTCAAGCAACTTTATAAATTCAGGTGAAAGGCTTAGCTATTCATATGACTTCATTGTATTTCTTCATTTATTCTACATAATTCTCAGCACTGCAAGTTTCTGTCAAAAATTTTGATACTGTTCTGAATGTTTCAGTCCAACAGTCAAAAGCCACTGACATCTGCAGGTATGTGGATATTAGCAGCATCATGCTGAATGCAATGGGCTGCTTTGAATAAAAAAAATTGCATTCAGGCATAAATTAAATTAATTTTAATGCCAAATAATAAATTGAGTTACAGGCAAAATACATTACTGAAGGTTGGTAATTTTATTTTGCACAGTGCTTTTGTCACTACACGGGGAATTAATTACACCAGCTACATATAGTCATATAGATATCACTGGAAAAACTATTATTTCAGTTATGTGCATACTGTGCATATGAAGATCATGATTTTGCATGACTTAAACAAACACCCAACTTTATTTACTATGTGAAAGTGTGCTAATTTCATTGAGCTCACCCAAGAACACATAAGCACTCAAGAAATACATCCCCATGTCACCGTGGAAAAGAAGGCAGAGAAGAAGTTTGCTGAAGTATTTTACCTAAGGGAATAGTTCCTCCTAGTCAACTGGTAGGGAATGGCTTGTTGCCACGTGGCTTACAACTGGCTCCTTTTGTAGCACACTGGCTACAGCACACCCATGGCATGACATTGAAGTCACTGTCTCTAAGACATTGTTATCATGATCCTTTTTTATCCCCCTAGCCCAAACTGCCAAAAGGAAGAGAGGGCTCCACTGCAGCCCATCAGGCTAATATTTTTAACGGCAAGATGCTGAGGTACTGTGTTATATGACCTGATATAACACAGGGGGGTGTTTGAAAGAAATACTCCAAGAAACGCCAGGACAGAGCTCGAGAAGCATATAGTGCAAGCTAGTGTAGCCAGAGCAGTTCTAGAAGGAATCCCAAAACTGCACCCAAACTTCATGTCCGAGGGAACTGGTTTCTGTGCCATGGAGACTGGTAGCACATGTACAGTGTAACAACCAGGTAAAATGTAGCTGAGAGTTCTTTCACAGTGCAGATACCCCTCCAGTTATTGCACCTTACAATCTTACCCGCATTAAAGCTGGACTAGCCACTGCTAATTATCACTGCTTTAGCTAAAATCACAACTGAGTTATTTTTGAAATGTCTTTCTTTCTTTTAGCAACACTTCATATTTTATTGTAAGGCTGTAAAGAAAGATGTCCCTTTTGAAAGAAAAAGGTACTGTCACAAAAGTCACACAGGAGACATTTAACCCTGCTTTTGTGTATCACTTTGAAATCTAAGTAGAGGTCTGGGAGAAGGGCAAGAAATTTGTTTTTTACAGCAAAAGAAAAAAAAGGGGAAACATTTAGTAGCCACTGGCAATAAAGAAAAGAGACTATCCTGTGAGATTGAGTGTATATCAAAGACAGGCCCTTTCCTTCCCTAATGAACCAGGATATCAGTCAGAGGGACTTAACAGCCCTTTTTTATAGGGTCCTGCAAACTCAGAATTTAGCAGAAGTAGATGATGTTTCAGTAGAATCCTAAGCACTCTTTTTCCCCCTGAAGGTTACTAAAGCCTTTTCAGTGTTAAGACACTAAGTGTCTTTTTATCTCCAACCTCCAGGCAAAACAGTAAATTCAGCTTTTTCACCATATCCTCCTCAATGAATTTAAAAGGACCTCTTAGGTGGGGATCAACATCCTCACCCTAAAATAAACTGCATTCCATCACTATCAATATCCCCTTCTTAGCAGTACCATCTCCATCAGAGGAGACATGGAAAGCAAACACAAGACATTAATTGTCAGGCCGAGATTTTACCTGCACAACATTTAAGTAAAGTATATTTTAGACTGGCAGTATTTTTATTCTTGTATCTAAAGGCCCTTTGCAAGGGTACAAAATTACTTTTGACCATCCATTACTTCTGCGTAGCTAGGTGTCAACACAGGATTTTCCAAATCAGGAAAAGGAGCCTCACTTCTATTTCTCACAAATAACTTCCAGTGACTCTTTGGGAAGGCTGCTTGTATTATGACTGAAAGTTACCTAGGAAAAAGTGATCTAAGACATGAAAAGATAATCATCAGAGCTCCACTGATTTTAGGGCTGGTCCATGCTCACCAAAGCTGGCTTTAGCTGGAGTTACTGGTTAGCACATCAAAACATCTCAAACAACCTTGAAAGGCAGGGAAAATTATGGAGTAGGTGGGATGCATTACTTCTGCTTTAATGAAAACATATACTTTTAAATGGCAATTTCTCTCTACTCTCACGCTGGCTGTGTTCACTGCTCCCTCATCTATTATGTATTTATTTATCTAGTTCTGCAGTATCAAGGTTGCCTCCACAATTAATGTGCTAGGAAGCAACAGCTCAAGGATGACTACAGACTTACCTATGGTAGGCAAGAGGTGAATGAACTGTTTTTCAGGTATTTGCTAGGGAAGACTTCTAACAAATTTTACTCTCTGAATTATTTTAAGTTAAAAAACCAAAACAAACTTTCCCCCGAGTTCTCTCAGCACAGTATATTATTCAGTGAGTTGTAACTCCTGGGAAACAATGGAGATCCATGAATATACAAAACTTCTTCCTGTGCTTTGACAACGTATTTACTGTGCTACAGGGAGATGGTTTTGGTGCATGTACTCTCCATGGTGCAAATACAATGTTGTCAGGCAAGGAGGCAAATTGGAAATGCAGTGCCCAGTCCTGTTACCTACCTCGGCAATACTTTCATGAGTTTCAATTGCAGTACTGCCCAAATGGAACTAGAAAATCAGAATTCAAGATTATATATGAATGATTTCTCATATCACAGTTCAAAAAATCCAGCAGACAGTTCTTAATTACTTGTTTAGCATATTACATACCTGAATTATAAAATAAAAAAGCAATGGACAGAACAGTGATTCTAGGAACAGAAGACATCTAGGAATAGAAGACAACATTTTATTTGTGATAATAATTCAATTATTGTTTTTGTTTAAAGTATATAAAGTTATACTGCATCTTAAGTCTACATAATTTTTGTGTATTGTATTTTGTGTATTTGTATTGTCTTGTGGCACTGGAGAGGACTTGCACATTTTGTTCCCTCCCCGGAACCTCTGCTGCTCTCTTCCCCTTCCTCTCATATTGATAGCCAGAGCCTTGATCCCAGCCCCACTGGCCAATCCACTGGGGACACTCTGCATGTGGTCTTGACCTTCATCTTGAAGGATATAAAATGCAAATCACAGACTTCTCTCCCTGAAAGGGATGCAGAGCTTTCTCCGCAGCATCTGAAATGGCTGCTGTTATGGCTGTGGCAACAATCTGAAGAAAATCCAGTCGATGCAGACAGCTACAGTGTTACAGGCAGACAAAAAGGGAGTGAGGCACAAAGCAGAAAGACAACCCTAGACTATAAGAGACCAGGTTTTGGCCTGTTAGCAGCTCTTCTTGTAAGAGTCCCGTGGGATACAGCCCTGGATAGAAGAGGGGTCCAGAGCAGCTGGTTGATTTTCAAAAATCTCCTTCAAGATCAAGAACTGGTCCATACTGATGAGCAGGAAACGAAGCACAAACAGTAGAATGCTTACATGAATAAATAATGGGCTCTTGAAAAAATTCATATGTAAAAATAAAGTGTACAAGAGGTGAAAGCAGGGACAAAAACTTGGGAGGAATATAAGACACTGTTGAAGCTTGCAGGGATGAGGATAGGAAAGCCATTGTACCTCAGGGACTAATACAGGGGGCAATAGAGTTTAACATCTTCATTCATGACCTGTATGATGACCAAGTGTGCAGATGATGCACACACCAGATGGTTGTGCTGCCATTCACAGGGATCATTCAGAGTAAAACCCTGCATCAGTACATGCTGCAGAACAATAGCCTAGAAAAGCAGCCTTGAAGAAAATAACACTGGGGTCATGCAATATTATAAAGTGATGTGTTCTAGAAGCAAGAAGGACAACAGCATCCTGGGCTGCATTAGGAGAAGCATTGCCAGGAGGCTGAGGGAAAGTGATACTTCCCCTCTAGTCAGTACTGGTGAGGTCACACCTAGTGTGCTGGGTCCACCTCTGAACTTCCCAGTGCAAAATACCCAAACATACGGACATGGTAGACCCATGTCCAGCAAAGGGCTATACAAATGATTTAAAAACTGCAGCATCTGTCACATGAGAGGCTGAAAGAGATTGGACTGTTCAGTCTGGAGAAGAGGATCCTTGGGGGGTGGGTGAGGGAGAAGGAGAAAGAAATAAGGAGCTGATAAGGCTGTTGTTGTGATTTTCTTGGTTGTTTTTATTTTTTTCCCACTTTGGAAAAAAAAAAGAAAAAATCCACAAAACAAAGTCAGTCCTTAGTAGCTTCAAGGTGATCCTAACTGGGAGAACAGAAGAAACCTTTTCCTAATATCCATCAAGAAAAATAAATAAAAAATACACTACAAAAGACATGCCTTTGGAAATTACGTTTTGCTCCTGATTACACATTAAGCATATTTTGAGTTAAAAATTATTTATACTGAAAATTATTATGTTGTAATTTAGCACTGTAGAGTGTATGGTGTCTAGATTCCTCAATGTTACTGCACTACCACTAATAATGATCATTAAAATAAAGTCAAAGCAACACTTTCATCTATATACAACTTCTTCTGAAAGAAGAAGCTTTACACATGTCCCAGAAGAAATAATGACATCAATTAAAAAACCCATAGAAGTTGCAAACCAACACCCACGTAATCTACAAATACTCTGTTATTAAAAAATAGTTGAGGAAAGGTGTCCTAATGGATGTAATACACAACAAACTCAAGGTTTTAACCAAGCACCGAATAAAGTTAATTCAATCAAAATACCTAAACCAGAGATCCCTTCCAACCCGTCCCATTCTATGATTCTACAAGGAAGGGTTGAGTGTGTGTAGGCAAACAGCACCAACTTCATGGCACGATGGAGGACACAATCCACTAGTGACTCCTGTTGCAGGAAAGGCAACTTCTTCCATTTCCTGCAAAATCAGCACTTGCTCTATTGGGTTCCACCTTTCTGTATTGTTTCCACTTTGGAACTTTTAAATCTTCCAAGGCACTGTTGCGTAGCATAACTCCACCAATGGAGGTCCTTCTTTTGATCTTTAATGAAGGCAGGCTGTTCTCCTCAGCAGAAGTGCACAGTTTTCTCAGGCAGCTGCACTACGTTTTATCTTAGATCTTTTGCTACATGTCTGTTGTGCTTGGGAGCTGATACTGAAGACAATGACAGCACAACTAACCAACCTCTACTTTGAAAGACTTCAGTATCAGGAACAATGAAGCCACAGAAGTATGGGCTGTGAGAAAAATTCTGTAACCTGCAGCCCCACCATACCATATTGTCATTGCTGGTGACAGGCCTCAGACTTTGTGTCAAATTTGCTGCTCCTCAGAACTGAGGTTTGTTAGGCTTGCTCTGTCTGAACCTGAGTTTTATTTTAGCTTGTTTAACTATTGCAGCAATTATTTATTTTTTTTTTAAATGAGTTGGCTATGACTAATTTCTTCTGCTTATCTTCGTGTAGTGCAACCTTAGTTTTGTAAGTATAGTGGCAAAAACCCATTTATTCTGTTTACAATTAGATATTTATGACCACACCATAATTATGTAAGATAGGCTGGCATGGTAGCAGAGCCCTTGAGAAGCAGAGACCTAGGAGACTGTAAAGTACAGGCATGGGGTGACAAGAGATGGGGCAAAGACTGGCATGGGAAGCGTGTTTCCTTTTTGCCCTTTAACAACATCTTGAACTTAAAAATAAATAAATCTGGCATGCTGGGATCTACAGTCAGCGGCTGAAGGTCATACTGCTAGAATAAATGTATCTTAGTGGTGTATATTTGTTACTGAAGTCACTTCCAGTCTTCGCTATTGTCAGTGTTTTAGGGAACAGAAAATACTTGTAATGAGAATTGAGTCTCCATGCAAATATTTAATTTGTGAAGCTAGAGGCCCTATAGCAACTGTGAATTTTCATGAAGATTCCATTCTTTTTAAATACAGTAATTACTTTTCTGTGTTTTATTGAACGACTCAGAGAAGTTTAATTGTACTATACTGGGACTCAGGAAATTTGCATGAAATAATTCAGTTATTGCCAGTATTTTCAAATGGGTTAAAAAAGTTTTGGCCTAGGCTGACTCTTCCAAATGAGGCTTATGGGAAATGAAGAAATTATCACAAACATTTCCAACTGGTAGCTTAGATGACGTTCTTAGGTGGCCATGGTATTCTGAGGAAGGAAAACATTTAGCTGCATGGATGTGAGCTTTCCCTTTCAGCTGGCCTTGAGGCTAGGATAGCTCTTTTCATTCACTAACATCAGTGTGGCCCTTTGAAGGTTCTGAGGCCTCTGAAAAAGACCAATTCCTCCTGTGTTAAATACATCACAGACAGAGAGCATTTTAGAGTACATCTGGTAAATTACAAAAGAGACAATTCTAAATGTGGAATGGATGTTCCTGGAATGGATCCTCCTGTTTGCATGGAGAAGCAGAGACAAATATAGCCCTAGAAATGCTATAGGTTAAGATTTGTTATGTAACCATATGTGTCCCCTCAACCAATAGAGTACAGCTGCCTGTTCTACAGAATTGTCTGACCTAGAAACATCATAATACAATAAATATTAGCAATGATGATAATTCCAATTATATTGGCTTCATTTTTATAGCAATTTCCATCCTGAAGCTCACTAAAGCATTCAGATAGAAAATAAGGTATACTGTGTTTTATGGGCAAGGTATATTGTGTTTTATGGGCATATATTCCATTATATCAGGTTCATATACATAACTTCCATGGCTAAAGCTGAGAAGTCTTTAATAAATGGAGATTCACCTTCTCTTATTCTCCAGCATGTTTACAGAAACTGAATCAAATACCTACAGAAGTTAAATGCTATCATATCATAGAATACTAGCTTGTAATGAACCTCAAGGATCAACTGGTTTCACCATTCTTGGGAAAAGGACAGTCTAGACAAGATGGTCCAGCATCCTGTCCAGCTAAATCTCAAAAGTGTTCGATGCTGGGGAAGCCACCACTTCTCTGGGGAGATTATTCTAATGGCTGATTGTTCTAATTGTGAAAATTTTTCCTCCTGTGTCCAACTGGTATCTTCTCAGGAGTAACTTGCACCCATTACCTCTTTACCACGGGACTTCTTGTGAAAAGAAAGTCTCCATTCTCTTTGCAGCCACCCTTTACATACTGGAACATAGTGATAATCTCCCCTAAGCCTTCTCTTCTCAAGGCCGAACAATTCCAATTCTCTCAGCCTTTCCTCATGTGGCAGCTTCCCTGTCCTTTGTTCATCTCTGTGGCCTTTCTCTGGACTCTCTCCAGACTGTCCACATCTCTTTTGTATAAGAGGTACCAAAACTGAACACAGTATCACAGGTGTGGTTTGACAAGTGCTGAATAGAGCAGGATAAGGACATTTTTATCTCTGCTGCTGATTCCCAGGTCCCTTTCCACAGAGCTGCTCTCCAGTCAGGTAGATTCCAGTCTGTGCTACACTCCTGGATTATGTTTTCTCAGGTGTAAGACCTTACACTTATCCTTCTTGAACTTCATAAGGTTATTGTTAGCCCACTCTTCCATCCTATCCAGGTCTTCCTGCAAGGTGGCTCTCCCTTCCAAAGTGTCTACTTCTCTACGCAGTTTGGTATCATCAGAAAACTTAATGAGGGTATGCTTGATCACATCACCCAGATCACTTATGAAGATATTAAACAGCCTTGGGTCCAATATTGATCCCTGGGGGACCCCACTTGTGACAGGTTACTGGTGTGAAACAGAGCTATTTACCACCACCTTCTGGCTAGCTTCTGTAAGGTGAAAAAAAGACAAAGCTTTTGAGCAAAGTTGTAACATATTTACTTACTCTATCAGAAATAATGAGGAATACTATACAGAACACAAGAAAATATGTATTGTTAGCTTATTTATATCTCACAGCCTGTATCTTGGCCTCTTTCTTAATCATGACATTCAGGAACTGAAAGGGAATTTTTCTAAAGAAAAATGACAGAATCTACCTTTGGTATCCTTGTATTTACAATCAAGCATTTAAAATACATTTTAAAGATGGTTTTGTACCCCATCTGTGGAGAAAGACTTTTCCTAAGTATCAGTATCACAGAATCACAGAGTCACAGAGGGTTAGGGACTGGAAGGGACCTCGAAAGATCATCTAGTCCAACCCCCTTGCTAGAGCAGGTCGCACAGGAATGCATCCAGGAGGGTTTTAAATGTCTCCAGAGAAAGAGACTCCACAGCCCCTCTGGGCAGCCTGTTCCAGAGCTTTGTGACCCTCACAGTGAAAAAGTTTTTCCTTATATTTCTGTGGAACCTCTTATGCTCCAGCTTACACCCATTGCCCCTTGTCCTATCACTGGACATCACTGAGAAGAGTCTGGCTTCACCCTCCTGACACCCACCCTTTATGTATTTATAAACATTGATGAGGTCCCCCCTCAGTCTCCTTTTCTCCCAGCTAAAGAGCCCCAGCTGCCTCAGCCTTTCCTCATAAGGCTGATGCTCCACTCCCGTAATCATCTTTGTGGCTCTCCGCTGGACTCTCTCAAGCAGTTCCCTGTCCTTGAACTGAAGGTCCCAGAACTGGACACAGTATTCCAGATGTGGTCTCACCAGGGCAGAGTAGAGTAAATTGATAATGTTATAGCTTTCTACATTACCAACCTGATTATACGGTACTCTATTTTAAGCATGTGAATAACCTGAACATTTTAACAATGTGTTAAGACTTGGTGGGATTTGTAACCTGGATGGAATGATATCTGTATCAGTAATATGCCACTTAGGAATTGTACAATTAATAGAACCAGTGTTCATGTTTAATGTAGAAAGCCCATTTGATTCATTCTTTCCAGGGGAAGTTGTAAAATGTACAAAGAATTTTATTTTTATTTTTGTCATGAGGGAATACATGAAAAGCACCTCTATGAATTGGCAACCTCTGCTATTCCACTATTAGACGTTCACAAGATTTAATCTTATAGAGCTGTGTATTCTGGCTTTCCTTTGATTAATTGGTTACAGAAGAACAATCTTGATTATTGCTGGAATTACGAGGTAGGAAGCACATTTATTTCCTCTTTGTTAATTAAATCTGAAATAGTGTAAAATAATTTCTCATAGAGAATTATACTTAATATATAAAAACACAGCACTCACAAGCAGAACTTTATTTTTTCCCTAAACCAGGTAGAATAAAATGAAAAACAGTTGGCTGTCCAGGGCATCTTACTAGAGCAGCTACAGTGTGCCTTTTATTCTAAACTCCTTCGACATCGTTGGGTCAACATTTCAGTATTTCAAGCTTAAACACTGGTCTCAACATTAAACACTGCAGCATTAAACATCTATTTATCTAGAAACAAACCATTTATATTACCCTCTAATGATCCATTTGTGCAGTCCTAAGTCATCACGCTATGATACACTGTATCCATACATTCTTAAAACAATTTATCGTGCTTCACTACAGAAATGAAAGTCAGATATTGTCACATATATTCAATATCAACGTGTTCTAGTATCCACAAGTTCCAGGCAGCATATGTAGCACCTGCCCTGGAGATAATTTCATGTCAATGTTTGTACAAAGTACAATTAATAAAGTACAATTAAAATTTCAGTAAATACTTAAAAAATAATTAATGTAGTGTTTGTATAAAAGGCCAGTTCCTGAGCTTTACACAGTCATCCGCTTTTTAAACATGTGATCCTGACAGTCCTGCTTTCAGCTGAAAAGGAAAAAACAAGCCCTAAAATACGAAACCTCAGAATGTATAACTTTGTAATAGCACCTCACACATGATTACCATATGGTTTGCATGGGCTAGATTAGATTAGATGCAAAAAGAAGTTGGGACTTTGTCAGGAAGAAAAATTTCAGAAAGGTGTTTGGAAAGTGAGCTCCTTCCACTCCAAATCTCCACCAATGTTCCTCCCATTGTGTTGGGAGCCTCGTGGAAGACATTGCATTAGTTAGGGATCCTGCACAAGCCCTGCCAGCTCTATCAGACCCGTGCTCAGGGCTCGAGCAGCCCACGTGGCAGCATGAGCAGGTGCTGTAGGGGAATCTGCTGGCATGCCCTCTGCCAGCCGTGCTGCACTGCTGGCTGGGACGGCACAGGTAACATCCCAGTTTCTCAGCTGATGGTACATGATTCTGTCTGTTACACAAAATAAAGGGCACAACACCATGGGAGGGGGAAAAGAGCATTTCCATGGACGGAATCTACCCAGCATGCTGTAGGAATATCCACCCACGGCCCACACTGCATGACAAAAGTGTGGCAGCATGTGAGGGGTGCGAGATTCACTCTCTATAGTCCTCTTCATTCTCTTACTGAACTAGCTATTTTATTTGCTGTTGGGACATTTGCTATTGGGCCTTTCTCACTGAGATCTATAATGACCTTTGCACTGCCCTACTCCTCCTCACTCCCACCCTCCCCCCAGGGGCAGGACACCATTCACCCTCATTGCCCTTCTTCCAACATATAGGACTATACAGGCCTTACACACTTTTGCTACCAGATCTTCACTCATACAATTGTATGACCGTAATTCTATCCATCTTCATTTTTATTTACTCATGTTGATATTTTTCTCTATCCATAAACATCACTTACCTGATGCAGACCACTCAAATCACTGGAGAAATCTGTTACGTGTGGTTTGTAGGCTGCAATTAATGAGGTATTCTGTATGCAACTGAACAATTCGAGACTATTATCTGATACTGTGATAATTCACGCTAAGAATGGATGATCTGCACTTGCCATGGATACTGACTTCAGTGGTTGTTTCTGTCCTTTGTTTATTTGTTTGTATGTGGGTTGAAAGAGATTCAAACGCATAAATGTATTGTTAATTTTGGTCATCATATGACTGTATGCATACTCTTGTGTGAGCACTCAGATTAAATAGAAATGTTTTCCTGATAGCTCTGTACCTCTGAATAGGCTTACAGGCATCCCTTATTGTCTAAGGACACCATACCTTTATCTCTTGTGTTGCAAACTCCACTTTAACAGTGGGTCATTTTCTTCCTGCTGTCTTTCCCTTTCAGTCCTTGAGCAGAATTTTCAAGAGACTAATAACATAAAATTGATGACTTGATAGCACTAGCTTGTGTTCATCCAAGAAGTCTGGATTGCTTGGTAGGTTATGTAGACCATAAACTGTCTGTCAGGGCTCTGTAAATGTGTTTAATGGGGGATTTTCTGATAAAGGAACTGGAAAGAAACAACACTTGGACCACTCCTAAGAGCTTACACAAGAAGCCCTGAGTCAGGTAGAAACCTCCATCAGACAGGTTGTCACACCAAACTAGATTAAATAATCATTAATAATAAATAATTAAACTAAACTATCAGTACATCTACTTTTTAACATGCTTCTATCAGATGACTGATATTAAACTACAGTGTTCATACTTAATCAAGAGGTTTGACCTATGCCAACTCTCTAAGGAGGCAATTTTAGCCATGGAATAGACAGTTGAACTGCAAGTCCCAGTACTCAAGACAGGATCCCAGGCACAAGGTCTTAATGTAATGAATATGCTGAGAGATCCTTAGACTTGACGGATAGTCCAGACACAGAGGAGGCAGAAAATCAAAGCTCTCGTTTCGTTTCTGGATTCCTCGGCAGCAATCAGATGAATTTCTACAAGAATCATATATGAGGGCACCCAAGAATGGCACAGTATGTAGTCTTGAAAACCACCAAATGGACAGTACTTCTAGTCTGCTTTAGTTATAGTTGCTGTTTCAAATGATAGAACAGCAATGTAATAGTGCCAGTATGCTGTGATGTGGATGCAACTGTGACTCATGGAACCTCCCCTCTGGACTCAGGAGTATGGTAGGCACTTTCCCATAGTTTGCTTCAGCATGAAAGTTAGTTCATAGTTTTGAACTGCAACCAGAGTGACCAGATTGCAAATCAATGTGCTTAAATTTAGTGCTCCTAAATGAAAAAAGCCAAAGCCTGAATAAAACAAATATGGACACCCTCCTAGAAAAACCCCAGACCAAAACACATGGAAAAAGAATCACAGAATCATAGAATGGTAGGGGTTGAAAAGGACCTCTGGAGATCATTGAGTCCAACACCCCTGCCAGTGCAGGAACAGCCAGGGCAGGCCACACAGGAACACATCCAGATAGGTCTTAAAAGTCTCCAGAGAAGAAGACTCCACACCCTCTCTGGGCAGCCTGTTCCAGGCTCTGTCACTCTCACAGTGAAGAAGTTTTTCCTCATGTTGAGGAGGAACTTGCTGTGTTTCACCCTGCTACCATTACCTCTCCTCCTGTCACAGGGCACCCCTGAAAAGAGACTGGCCCCTTCTACTTGACACCCACCCTTCAGATATTTGTAAAAGATCCCCTCTCAGTCTTCTCTTTTTCAGGCTAAACAGTCCCAGGGCTCTCAGCCTTTCCTCATCAGAGAGATGTTCCAGTCCCTTCATCATCTTTGTAGCTC
>WUAM01000131.1:1437156-1466006 GCA_024336885.1 Actenoides hombroni
TCTTCTTTATGCACCCCAGGATACCATTGGCCTTCCTGGCCACAAGGGCACATTGCTGTTCCATGGATAACTTATTGCCCACCAGGATGCCAAGGTCCCTCTCCATGGGGCTGCTTTCCAGTGGGTCTACCCCTACCCTGTACCAGTACATGATGTTGTTCCTCCCCAGGTGCAGGACTCTACACTTATCCTTGTTGAACTTAGGAATGTCAGTCTGTTGCACTAAAAATAAGCACTTTATACAACACCCATCCTGCAATTTTGGTTTTAGCCACTAAAAGACAGTCCATTGCTTACATATCCTCAGTATGTAGTGCAGTAAATGACTGGCTATGCTTTTAAAGACAACAGCTATTTGTTGCTAACTCCATGTTTCAATTAGTTCTGATCACTGTTTTAGCAGAAAAAGCTGTCCCACATGAATCCATTGCTGGATAGATACTGCATTTCCAATTCCTCCCTTATCTAAATCCATGTTGTTTCATACAGACAAATGATTAAAAAAATAAAAATCATAAAAGCTGAAATATAAACAGTGTAGGAAAGAAGGTAGTTTAAGGTGACGGGTTAGAAGCACAGTCTGGGAGACACAGTTCTCTTGCTTCTTTCTTTATGTTTAATTTCCACGCTTGCCATAACCAGGTCTATGTTACAAAACTTTCTGCTGGACTTTTCAGAACACCAAGGGTAATGCTTGCTGTGCAGGTTGATTAGGGAATAGGGGGAACATGTCTGCATTTTATTCTCTTCTCTTTCTAATATTTATTTTAAAACATAGAGAAAGGGTGAACATTTACAAGTGTTCAGAATGCTAGTGCAGTACAATGTGCGTGTTTATGTAACTCTCATGAAAACACAGAGAGAAAGATAGCATTGAACCTAGGCTCTCCTAAACAATTTTTCTTTAAGGGAGATAAAATAATGAAAAATACTTGGTTAAAGTGCTGGTCAAACTCTTACTGTTTGTAGCACTCCTAGAAAAGACCCTGGGGAGCAGCAGCGGAATCTGTGCTATTGATTGGCTGGTTAAATAGAGGCCTGTTAGATTCAGACAGGCTAGATTGATTGTACGGCAGCAAAAGGAGCTCAGACTCATAGCTGAGTGAACGTCAGGGTGAGAGAAAGGGAGAGCAAGGCAGAGAAAGAGCGCAATAGAGGGAGACTGCACACTATAGCATCCCTCTGTGACTGCTGGTGCCTGATAACACTGATACCGAGCTCCTTCAGCGGGCAACTTGCTGAGCTACCTTTTTTCATTTGCAAGAGGATTCCAGCTCTAAGCCAGTGCAACTGAAAACAGACTGGATGTTGGAATAGTTCATTTTGCTTATAATGACATCTCTTCTGTTCTGCAACTCTGAAGAAAGGCTTATTACGGGAGATAAAATTTCATCCTGTCCTTTCAGCTCATATAGTACTGATGATATATAGAGCTTGATCTTACAGGTAAGGAAATTATTCTTTGCTTTTCTGAGCAGCTAAAAAATGAATTATTCTTTTTGTATCTTGCATGTTAAATACAAGCCTTGGCATCTGTTCGCAGAACGCATTTATCGCACTTAAATCTCTTCCACTCACAGATGATATGTATAAAATATTATGTATACTCAAAACCAATTAAGAACAGGACATGGTTTTTGCATTGTATTTATTATGCTTAACCTTTCAAGTCAGTAGGAATGAAGCAGCCAGAAAAGATGATTTCTAACTCTTGTGTGATGTTTTAATGTAGTGTGTCCAACGCACGCTAAGCAGTCTGGAGTAATAGCAGCACACAAACTCCCTCACATTATCAGTTCATTACAGTACATGTTGTGAAGCCAGGTAGAGAGAATATTTATGTGGAGGATTTCTCAGTGCTTGTCAGCAGTTTGAAACAAGATCTGTCTTTTGACTGCAAGCTTACCTCTGCTGCGCAGACCTGATCTGCCTTAGATAATATGGCATAAGACTGCCATCTTTTTATAGACACAGTAGCTATTACTAACATTCTGCCTGTAAAGCAAAGATCGAGGCTTCTGACCTGCATCATGACACCTAGGAAGTACTGTTATGCTGTGCTGCGTGTTTGAAGGAGCCATCCCAGGGACTGAGGGCTTGTCTTGATGTGACATTGACACTATTGCCTTCTAACTGCCCCTTTCTACGGAAACTTTCTGCGTGTTTCCTTCTGCTGCGTTGGAAATAGTTCTGCTGCGATAGGTGGTAAGTTGTGCTAGGCTGCTGCGCTTTGGCGAGGCGATGGCTAAAACTGAACCCAGCTGTCCCTTACCCGGCGAGTCAGGCAGTTCATCCACTCAGCCTTTACGGGTGATAGGAGCGGAAGGCTAAGAAGGCAGCACTGTCACTTCATTAGTGACACATTCCTTCCAACTGTGAGAAATCTGCACCACCTTCCTCATCAGCCTGTATACTCTGCTCCTTGCTCCAAACTGAAAGGAATTTCTCATATGCCAGCTCCTGTGATTACTCCCTTTGAGTGCCGCAGAGGCATCAGTCTGTGAGCTCAAGCAGTTAAGCAGATTTGAACACAGCCAAGTACAACTTCCCAATGCTTTGGCCGGTTAAGAATCTGCCTATAGCAGGCTATTGCTACTAGACTACACACCTGTCTGTAATCCATCTTATCCAATGAAAAAAAACCCAACACAAATAGAGAAAAGCATTCTTCTCTTCTTCTAGCAAGATGTATTTTATAAGTGTCTGTGAAGCACCACACTCAAATACTTCATCACGTCTTAAAATTGCCAACGTAAAGTGAAATTCCCACAGTTACCAAAATCATTGTTTGTAAAAGACATTATAAACGTTGGGGACCTTAGGTTTATAGAGATTTTTTGTTTCTTTTAACTAACAATAATTTGAAGGGGTGTCTAAGTAAGCACATGAAAAAAAATATGCAAGGCTTAAGAGACAGTTTCATCTGCTATAACATATGATGTGCATAAGCACTGGCAAAACAAGAAGTAAGCTGATGAGTCAAAACCAGCTGTACTATCTGTGCTGTTCTGTTTCTTTCTATTTTCTTTCTGAATAATGTCTATGTTGTTTCTTATATACACAGTCTGCAAATTCAATGTTTCTGTCTAAAATTTTTTTCTGGGCAGCAAGAAAATCATTTGGGGACACATTTTGCCACCTTAGCTTTCACTGAGTGATATTTTATGCCATAAAATACTGCCAGAGGTGAGGACTGTATACATTGCCTACGGAGTCAGAGTGTCAGAATCTGACCATTTTAATTAACTGACTGAACATTTTAGAAGTAAGACGAAGACCAGGGTATTGAGTGTTAGACCTACCAAATACAGACAGAATTTTATAAGGAGCTAAGATAATTGGCTGCTTAGTTCATTTTGGCTCCTACAAAACTTCAGGCCTGTCTCAAAATACTTCACGTGCAGTTTGACTTGCAAAAATCCTTTATATATGCTCAAAAGCTTTCTTACAGCTCTTATTCCTGTCTCTTTGCTCTCTGAAAAGCCTTGTTTACTATACCTGTGCTCTTTAAATGTACCATATAATTTTTTGATTGGAAATAAAATCATGCTAATTCTGTGATTTCAAAACCAGTGATATGATTCCCTCCAGATCAGTATCTGTTAGTATTCAGGTTACATCCTAACCATGAAACTTGAAACTCCACATAATGCTTAAAAGCATTTATATTTGCAAAGGGAATATTCCATTTGAACATTATAAAAAAAACCCCAAACCAACAAAACCACAAAAAAACACCACAACAACAAAAAAACCCAAACCCCAAACAAACCACAAAAAAATAGAAACCCAAACAATTAGTAAAGTTTATATTCATTAAATATGTTACTAATTTCCACATCAATGATTTGCAGTGTAAGCATCTTTTCTCAGATTAAGGAAAATTAGCTGAAAAAAGCCTCATCAGAAGGATTTAAAAAGGTTACATATTAACAATTTGTGCATTTTCTTTCAAGTCTCCAATGCTGTTAATCTGGAGCTTTTGCAACACTTTAAAATGATTCCGTTGTATCACCTTTTTCTCAAGAAGACTAATGTAGCCTTTTTAAACTAATTTTGCATTGCTTTCCAGCTTGAACTCATGGAAAGTTAAATTTATTTTTATTTTTCTAGATAACTTAAAGCCATTAGGGGGCTCTTTCCTCCTATAATATCACAGAGCAAGCTCGATTAAACAGATATAGTTGGTTACTAGACACATTACTAGAGAAACTCCTGCTTGAATGAGTTTATTCTAGGGGTAGACCATTTTAGAAATACAGACCAACTAAAACCCTTTAATTTGGGGGAGAGAGGAGGGGTTAGTTTTGGGGGTGGTTTTTGTTTGTTTGCTTGTGGTTTTTTTATGCAGATAACTAAGAGTATAGATCTTCCACAGCCAGTTAGATGGTTATGTTTTGAAGTTATCTTGTGCCCCATAAAGGTGAAGCAGGGAACACATTCAGCAAGAACACAGTACTTTGGGGTTACTAAGTCAACAGTCTGATCAGACTGAATACAAAGCACCACTAATGTCCAAAAGGCTTAAGTTTACCTATTCCAGTAACAGTGACCAACAGTGCAGCTAGCATTGAAACAAAAGTTATTCTGTTGAGTACTGTTACATTGTACAGATAGGAAACTGAAGTATGTAGAACAGACACACGCTTCACTTACACAGCTCTCCTTCAGAAGGGCAGAGTGTGTCAGCAGGATTTTTGGATGACTGTTTGCTGCGTGAAGTGAAAAAGGTAGTTTCAGGTCTGCAAACATTTACTTGTGAACCAAATTTCAACATCATTTGTTCTGCCTGTTATGTCTGTTCCTGTAAATTCATTGCACCACTGTACCTGAAATTAGTTGTGAATTTTGTACTGTTTCTTGTGGGAGTCAGAAATAATAAATTGCCAAATGCAGATTAAGAAAATGTAGTAGATTTGTTGCAAAGCACAATAAGGTGGTTGCGAGCACTTCAGTAGCATGCTGAGATGAGGCCAGGAGAAACACAAGTGTCAAAAGACATGCAAAATAGTTGTCCACCCATTCTAGTTTTGAAGAATTTTCTTATTCCTGCCAACATTATGTCATTCTTTAACCCCAGACAGCAACTAAGCACCACACAGCCACTCACTCACTCCTCCCCTCTGCCCCAGTGAGATGGGAAGTGGGTTGAGATAAGAAGAGCATAATAATTGGAAAAAAAAAAAATAATAATAGTAACAATAATAGTAATAATAATAAGAGTTATGAAAAGGAAAATAACAAAAGGAGAGTGAAATAAAACCCAAGAAAGACAAGTGATGCACCATGCAGTTGTATACCAGCCACTGGCTGATGCTCAGCCAGTCCCCAAGCAGCAATCCACCCCTCCTGGCCAGCTTCCCACATTCCACATACTTGGCATGATATCATGTAGTATGGAATATTCCTTTGGCCAGTTTGGATTAGGTGTCTTGGCTTTGTCCCCTCCCAACTTCTTGTGTGGCTCCAGCCTTCTCACTGGCTGTATAGTATACAGTCTATAGTGTACTCTATTAGTATAAACTCTACTTATCAACAACTAAAACATCAGTGTGTTATCAACATTATTCTCATACTAAATCCAAAACACAACCATCTACTAGGAAGAAAATTAACTTTATCTCAGGCAAAACATCTTGAAAGAAAAAAACCTGACCAACTTGCTACTTTACATTGTTTAGCATGGAGACATTCCGATACTACCAGCTTCATTCAAGATTCATACAGATCTGAATAGTCTCTCAATTTATTCACATACTTCTAGGAATATCTTACGACATGCAAGGAGGAGTTTTGTTCTCTTAAAAAGCACCTAGAAACTCCAACCAGGATCTGAAGACATTGTGTTTTCTGCTGCATAGACTGGGAAACAGCCTTAGTGTGAGGTTCATGCGATATAATCTAAATTCTCAAAAAATTGAATAAATCAAGTATTATTTCTGAGATACGTTAACTGATGTTTCAGACTCATGGCAGATGATCTTCAGTGCCTACATTATTAGCACATAGCAAATACAGCATCATATGAATTAGCTTAGTGTCAATGGAAGGGCTTTTTCATTGCTAAAATGTAGCTGAAGTTAACTGTGACTCATATTTCAAGTAATTAACAATGTACATGAACAGTGACCAAAGCTGAGCTGATGTAATAATTAGTTATCTTGACTTAATTTAAGGTCTAAATCAGACTAAGCAAATTGCCTGAAGATGACAGGAGGTCTATGGCAGAAGCAAGTAACAGAGACGACTTCTTGGCTGGAGTCAAGTGCCCTAGCTGTAAGACTCTTTTCTTCTCTATAAAACACAGTTTATTTCAATTATATGCTCTGCTTCCTTGAAATCAATGAAATTTCATTTAAAAAAAAAGTAAAAATTAAACCCATACAAGATTCTTGCTACAAAGTTTTTGCAGAGCTTCACTCCAGAGGTGAATGTAATTTACTGGTTCGTTAATTTATCCCTTATATACACACACTATGGACAGCACTTTCAAAGACTTTTGAGTGAAAATTGTTGTATGAATGTAAAATACTATTATGGCAAACAGAAGTCACTCAAACTTCCACTAATAAAACGTGCAACAGTCTGGAATGCTCTATTAAGCATGAAAAAATCATTAGTCTCTGATGAATGTTTAAGCATTGATAAAATTGAATTCTTCAGAAAGGTACTCAAATAAGAAATACCTAAGATTTTATATTTTTTCCTGTTTCATCCTTTTCTATAAGATATGCAGGGAATCATTCCTATATCTAGATGTTACAAGTAGAAGAGTTTATAAAAGCAATTCATGTTTGTATTGTTAAAACATCATAAAGACAACTTTTAACAGCACAGATTAAAATGCACATCATAATGTAAAAAAACCCAAACAAGAGTTCTTGCTCTTAATTGCTTCACTGGGAGGAATAACATAACTTAGCAAATGGAAGTCTTTCCCAACCTCTGTTTGTGTAACTGGCATTAAAAGAACAGCCTGCAGCTTCCTTGTATTTGCATACAGTCCTTAGGTCTAACCTAAATATTTGTACATGTGCATATATCTTTACTTCTACCTATATTTAAGCTTATCCTCTACTGTCTGAATTCCACATAGATGTTTCCACACACTTGTTAGAGTGAATTTGCAAATTTTAACAATAGAGTCATCTAGAATCCAACCATGTTCTCTGTGTTCCATGGAAGAAAAGGTTTTATCACTTGTGTTCTGAAGACACTTGAGGGTACAAATTATGTGAAAGGTCCCACTAAGAAATGCAGATTATCAAGTCATGACATGCTGGATCCTAGTCATTGGCCTTGGCCCATGGATCCAGCCTGTCCAGGTCCCTCTGTAAATCCTCCCTACCTTAAAGCAGATCCACACTCTCACCTGCAGACTTACTGAGGGTGCCTTCCCCTTGTCCAGATCAATGATAAAGATATTTTAAAGAACTGGCCATAATACTGAGCCTTGAGGAACACCACCTGTGACCAGACACTAACTGGATTTAACTCCATTCACCACCACTCTTTGGGCCCAGCCATCCAGCCAACTTTTTATCCAGTGCAGCATACTGCCATCCAAGCCATAAGCAGGCAGTTTCTTCAGAAGAATGCTGTGGGAAACAGTGTCAAAAGTTTTACTAAAGTCCAGGTAGAAAACATCCACAGCCTTTCCCTCATCCACTAAGAGGGTCACCTTGTCATAGAAGAAGATCAGGTTAGTCAAGCAGGACCTGCCTTTCATAAACCCGTGATAACTGGGCCTGATCACCTGGCTGTTCTGTTTATGGTGCATGATGGCACTCAGGAGGATTTGCTCCAGAACCTTCCCTGGCACTAAAATCAGACTGACAGGCCTGCCATTCCTGGATCATCCTTCTGACCCTTCTTGGAGATGGATGTCACATTTGCTAACCTCCAGTCAACTGGGACCTCCCTGGTTAGCCAGGACTGCTGATAAATGATGGAAAGTGGCTTGGTGAGCACTTCCACCAGCTCCCTCAGTACACTTGGGTAGATCCCACACAGCCCATAGACTTGTATGTATCTAAGCAGTGTAGTAGGTCACTGACCATTTCCCCTTGAATTATGGGGGCTTCAGTCCACTCCCCATCCCTGTCTTCCAGCTCAGGGGGCTGGGTACTCAGAGGACAACTGGTCTTACTATTAAAGAGTGAAGCAAAGAAAGCATTCAGTAATGTGATAAGATAGCAGAAAGGCTTTGTTGTGCAGCATGCAACAAAATACCATTGAAGCACATAGTGCAGTTGGAAGAAAAGCTCTTAAAATTTGGGGGTTTACTTGAATTTCAAAATATTTAGAACTGAGCCAAAAGTGTTGTGCAAAACACTGATTGTGTTTGGCTCTGTAACAAGAATTGGACAAGCCTTTCTCTGAGTCTGTGGAGTATAAAGTACAAGTCAACCTCTTACAGGGAAACCTGCTTCCAAGGTTCTTGATCTATTTCAAAACACAGATAATTTGAAGCAGCTTTAGCTTATATGATATATATATATATATGTATAGCTTATATGATGCTCAAGGCATCCAGTATTGGATAGTTGCCCATTAATACTATGCACTGCTGTACACCAAGCACTTCCTTGATATTTTTCAAACAGCATCTTCTAATAAAGTATAAGATTTAACCAGGAAAATTGCAACAATGAAATCAGTATGTACTCTTTATTACCTTATGCCAATAAAACAAGTATCAGGGGCCCAAATTATAGCTGTGATGAAGCTGCTTACCACTAGCAAAGCTGGAATAAAGTGGGGAAGCTCTATGGTGTCCATTAAAAAAGGAAAATCGTTCCTTGATTGCATGGCCAGAATCTTCTCCACGAAGATGTGTCATGCAGACACGACTTTGAAGGTCAGAGAGAACACTGAGGATAGACATATTCCTTTTGTGTTATGTATCCATTGATTGTTTGACTGTCATAACATACCTAAGACCATGAACACCTGTTTACCAGTTACGTGACCTGACTAACTGCTAGATATATCAGACCAGGAAGATGGCATCAGTGAAGTGGTGCAGGGATACAATTCGTATATATTATAAAAAAAACTTGTCACAAGTTATTTTAATACTGTTAAGGAAAATCATTCAAACCAAAGTTGTACCTTACTCTAAGATGGCACAGTAAAGTGACTTCACTTTCTGGGGGAACAACTAGATAATCATACACCACTCATCCCCACCTCCAACAGAAGATGCAGCCTCCGCCCCACTCTAGCTCATCTTTTCAATGTCTTGCCCAAGTACAGCAAATTCAACACACCTGGGACATATGAAACTTCTTAATAACTTTAAGAATTAGATCAAATGGTACTAGGCAAAGAGGAAATAGTGTGTATAAATACTATCTAACTATATTGCCTATCAGTCTGAACCAAAACAACACCAAAAAACCAACACCATTATTAAATCCATAGCCTGATTGTTATATAATTCTCTCAGACATCTAAATTTCTATCAACTTCTTTTTTTCATACATACATAAAACCCATGAACTTCTTCACTTGTTTTCATAACTCGGTGTTCCTGCCAAAACTTTGGAAAAGCCCTACTTCAAGAACTGCTGTCTGTTTGTGTGGTTGATACACACTGGTCTATGTGAGAAGTGGACGTCAGGAATTATGGGATGTCAGGATTAACTCACCCACAATCTTTTATCATGCAAAACATTTTCAACTCCTTTCATTGAGGAGAGATATCTTTCATTACTTCATATAAACCTTAGAATGAGACTATACATATGGACAGTTACCAGGAAATAAATGACATACTGTATTTCTCCATTCTGCTTCTTGTATTTTCTTCGACTCTGTCATGGTTTAACATTCTCAAGAGGAATCACTGAATGCTTCAACCATGAACATTTTTCAGACAGTAATTCAAAGTCCAATCTTACTGGCTATGTAAATCTGACAAATATGACTACAGTGTTTCCTACTTCCCTAACCTCATCTTTACTTTCATAAGATAGCTGGGGTTTTAGATCTACACTTAAAAAACCCAACTTCTTTGCAAGTCTCCCATACAGGGACCAGAAAGCTGCTAATGTCCTGATGTAACTTACTTTTTTTTTTTTTCCCCAATTTGGTCTCTCAAAGTCTGTATATTTTTCTCCGGTTTTCTCTTCTTTGGAGAGGGATTTCTGTCTTTTCTTGGTTAGGGCTTTTTGTTTTGGGTTTTTTTTAGAGGTGGAGGGAGGCAGAGGGCAAACTGCATAGTGCAGGAAACAAATACTGTGTTTTAAGAAAAGAACATATGGTCAACCTCTCCACTCTGTAGGAACATGTAATTTCTAATTTTGGAGGATAAGAATTTGGAAGATGAGCCTTTAGTCACTGAAGTGATAGGTATTTGTGTATCAGTTGGATAAATATTTCATGTAAACAGAAAATGCTGTGGTCTGTTTCTACTTACAGTCCTTCTTCCTTTTGTAAGAGTTCGCTTTCATTATGAATTTGTTAAATTTCGTCACCCTTCCATAAATCTTGAACTTTGGTATTAAATTAAATCTAATTAGGTCATCCTGTAGTATTCAGTTATTGCAGATGACACTTTTAACCATTCTGGATATTGCTGCAGGTCTCTGCTTTCCCAATATGTGTCAGCTAGAAAAAATGCAACATTAACACAAGATGCCCTACTCTCAGAGATGAAAATATTTATCTAGAGATACAGCATGTGAATTGTTATGGACATTAAACCAGAATCTTTAGGAAAAAAACTATGCTTAAAACTACAACTAGTGTCTGAGCTAGGAGACTTCACAATATTTTACTTAAAAATTAAAATTTAAATTACTTTTTCAGTAAATTCAGACTCATTTGTTGTCATTGCACCTATGTAAGAAAGATGTAGGAGTCTAGCTGGACTTTGTTTTACTCAGTCATCACCTACCTTGGGGACAGTGGAGCAGATCCCCACCACAGCTTTACAAAACTCAAAGATTTTATTGTCATCTTGTCTTAATACTGACAAGGAATCATGCCATGCTATAGAGATTTAAGAGATAAGCAATGTATAAAACAAGAACATATTTGACAAATGTTCTTCTCTTGATGGTATTATATTGACCATAACTAAGCTGTACATCTGTTGTTATATATAACATTCTTTTAAATCTCTGTTCTATCACCTGATGACACCTCCACAGAAGAAAAGCAGGATTGGGAAAAGGAGACAAGACTCATAGGTTGAAATGAAAACAAATTTAATGAAACAGACTAAGTAATACTGATACTAATATAAAGTACACAAAGTAATAATCAGCTCAGCAAATAAACAGTTATCACCATATATTTGCAGTCTGTAGAAGGAGAGACAGCAGAAGAGTCCCCTATTCTTAGCAGGCTTCCCCCTTTATGCTAAGTGTGAACTTACTCTCTGGGATACACCTGTGAGCCAGCTCTGGTCAGCTTCTCTGGCTGACTCCAAACTGCTAATGACCTGCAGATCATGGCTGGCCTATGATTCTGTCCCAGTGAAACCAGGATAGTCACTAATTAAATGACTTAAATAAGTCACTAATTCTAATACACAGACTTCTTCTGAAATCAGACCTTAAATGCCATTTGCCTCCAGTGTTCCATGAACCAGGATGATTATTTCCTCTAAGCCAGGAAAACTGTTCTGGCATAAAGCAGCATATAAATTTTGGCTAATGTACTATGCATCAGGTGGTACATTGTCATCATCATTTCTATGACTTTTGATTATACTTATTCCATCATATTTTTATAGTGAAGCCACAAGTAATGTAAGTATGGAATTTTCTACTGCTCCTATCACTGTGTTTGTTCATATTGTTTGTTATTATTGTTCATACTATTAGGTACCAAAAAAGATATTCTTAGAGATTCTGAACAATTTTTTTTTATAAATAAAAAAAAATAATCTCAAAAGATGTTGGGAATAAATTCCTTGTTTAGGAAATGGAAAATTAGACCTAACAAAGGCCCTAATTTTTATTGCTGTTTGATTTTATAATTCTTTCTCAAACAAAAAAAAATTTTTTTCACATGAACAAGACACCCAGGATTGTTTATCCTGATAAGGACCCAAGATATGCAACACCACCTTTCTATCCATATTATATATTCTGACAAATCTCCATGGTATTCTTTTGCATTAATGGACATTTCTGCCATCTTTCTTTCCTTTTCCTCTCAGGAAGAGGACAGTCATAGAGGTATTATGCTTTTCAAGAATAACTGTAAACCTGAGTCTGGTAGCAAAAATTCAGAAAATCCAGGAACACTGTTGTAAATGTTCCACAAAAGCTTAACCTTTTCAAGATGTGAAACAATCCTTAATGTATCTATCCTCAGAGATGCCAAATTTATTTCATAGAAGTATGTATTAAATCAGCCAACAAACCACTCAAAATCTAAATTTAATACATTGGAATCATGTAGCATTCATCAGGCAGTATTTGATTTTCAGTTTAGCAACTTAAATTAAAAATTACCCAGAGTTAAACCAGAACACTCTTTATTTTGAATGTCCTTTGGATATCGGTGATTTTGCCAATGATGGAATGATTCAAGGACAGTACTACAGTTACCTAGGAAATATTCTCCATAATGTACTATGAGGAAAAAAAAAATTAACAGAATTTAATTCATTTATTTACATGCATTAATTTAAACTCTGCACTGAAAACATTCAAGGCAAAAAGAAAATCTGTTTCAATTCTTCAGATGCTGTAATGATGACACAACTATATTTAATGTGACTTTCACCTCTACAACACAAAGTGCTCGTGTGCTATAGCTTGTGTCACCAGATTGCATACAGGCAGTTACCCAGAATGAATTACACTGGATGGTTTATATTCAGGCATAAGCAGGTGAAGAACTTATTTTCTTGTGTTTTACCTAGAGTGAGAATTTTATTTGACATGCCAGGATGCAATCTCCATGGGAATTACAGCTGCAATTTATTTATGTATAAACACATAGAGACAAATGCATTAGATTCATACCTACAACTGTGGAACCTGGGCAGGTATAACCACAATCCAGAAGATTCTGTTGGAAAATGGAAAAGTCCCAGTGGTCTAGGTCTTTCAAAATCAAAATTTATCCATCAGAGAAACTAAAATGGAAACAAGCTCTGCATGATGCTAAAATGGTCTGGTTGGTCAGCAGACCAGGCTCTCTGGGTGTGCCCCAGTAAATCCTCTTCACCTGGGCTGGGGAGAGCTCTGTTTCCTTTTGAGGAATGAGGGGGTGGGGACCCCCCCCGGCCACCCCAGGGGGGCCTGATCCTGATCCAGCGACAAGAGGTAATGGTAGCAAGGTGAAACACAGGAAGTTCCACCTCAACATGAGGAAAAGCTTCTTCACTGTGAGAGTGACAGAGCCTGGAACAGACTGCCCAGAGAATTTGTGGTGTCTCCTTCTCTAGAGACTTTCAAGACCCTCCTGGATGTGTTCCTTTGTGGCCTGCCCAGAGTGATCCTTTGTTGGCAGGGGGGTTGGACTCGATGATCTCCAGAGGTCCCTTCCAACTCCTACCATTCTATGATTGTATGAGTAAAGAATTTCTTCCTAAATTCTACTCTAAATCTACCCTCTTCCAGTTTGAAGCCATTACCCCTCATCCTATCACTACAAACCCTTGTAAAAAGTCCCTCCCCAAGTTTCTTTTCATCTTCCTTCAGATGATAGTAGGCTGAGATAAGGTCTCCCCAGAGTCTTCTCTTCTCCAGACTGAACAACCCCAACTCTCACAGCCTGTCCTCACAGGAGAGGTGCTCCAGCCCTCTGATCATCTCTGTAGCCCTCTTCTGGACACGCTCCTCCTTATAATGGGGGCTCCAGACCTGCATGCAGTACTCCAGGTGATGTCTCATGAGAGTGGAGTAGAGGGGCAAAATCACCACCCTTGACCTGCTGGCCACTCTATTGAGAGCAGGGTGTGTGTCTTGTTACTGACTTTGGTTGAACGTCTTGGTTTTTCAGGGGATTCAAGTGGAAATAATAGAATCATAGAATGCTTTGAGTTGGAAAGGACCTTTAAAGGTCATCTAGTCCAATCTTCCTGACCATGCCTCCCTCTCTCCTTAAAATCATGAAATAGACTTCAAGGTGTGGTGTGTACTACTGTATAATTAACATCAGGGTGGCATGCTCTCATTAAAGTTTTTCTTAACTGGACTTGAGCTTTAAGCCATTGTTCAAGTTTGACTTAATGGTGAGTGGCCTGGTTATCACTTAACAGATCCATCTGCTTGTGTTAACATGCTCATTAGATAGGGCTGCTCTCAATAGCTGGTAAAAATGAGCTGAAAGCTCTGGGAAAATGGCCCTGGCTGCAGTGGCTGCTTAAAGCTCACTGTTTGGTATTTATCTTTGTAAAAGAAAAATCATTTTTTCTTCTGTAATATTTCCTAGGAAAACACAGGCATTGCTAAGAGACAACAATAAAGATTAGGAAGAGTGGGCATAACGGTGAGGTTGTGTCCTTTTTTGAACGGTAGGGTTTAGCAGTGCTGTGTAGGTGCATCTTGATGTAGACTTGGCAGAGGGGCACAGAAGCTACACGAGAAGTCTAAACCAACCGCTGTAGTAACTTGTGCAGCGTAATGAAGTCATCAAGTTCTGCTTGTGATGAGGAAGTGGCCCTGGTAGTATTTCCTTCATGTGACCTCTGACTAGCAAAATTAACTAGCTTGGTTTGAATACTCTAGGTAAGAACTGTCCTTACAGTGACCTTTGTACACACTTTCCTCCTCAGTCTTTGCAGGACAGAAGACAGATGTATCTATTGGTAAATAGAGGGAACTCGAGTACTCTTCCAAGTACCCCTGATGTGATTTGGCTAATGTCAGACATGCTTGTTATTTATGTCCTCTTACATTTTCTGTCTTCTGCTGTCTCTCTGGGTTTTTTTGTTGGTTTGGTTTTTTTTCCCCTGCCCTTTGCTTCACAAGTGAGCCAAATTTTTGGGTTTTCTTTCCAGTGCTGCTGCCCATGGATACCATGGCCTCAGAGGCAGGTCCCCATTGTGCTGGAAGGCAGGTGAAAAGGCAGTGTGTAACCACAGAAGGAAGGAAGGATTCAGCCTACCAAATATAACCTGAAGTTTAGTATCTAGCTTTACCATGGTGTTCAGACTTCCATGGTGGTCAGTGGAATGAGAAGGGGTGGCTGTAAAGCTCTCTCAGGCAAGTGGGATGAATTGTAGTTAGAGGGCACCTGTCTGTCTTCACTAACTTTTTGTAGGAAGCTGCCTTTAACTACAGGAACTGTCCACAACTGGTTTCTGCTCAGGAAATTTTAGGAAATCCTAGAATGTATCCAATGGGAGATATCCAGTAGACATAGGATACTTCTACTCCCCCCCAGTGATGAAGGTGGCTGGTAGAGCTTCCCCTGGAAACATGGTCTGGTCACTAACTCTTCAGAAGGGATTACCCTCATTCCAGTGGGAATTTCATGATCATGGGCTAAAGAACCTACCTTGTCAAATGAAGCTGAAAGAGTATGGCTGGGTTTATCTAAGGGGACAAAAACAACTTACTCCTAACACCAGCATAAAGGAGAGGCTGGAAGAATGATGTTAACAGTGGTGGCACAAGGCACACAGTTAGTTACCTGTACACTCTTTACAGATCAGTTTAGTCTAGAAATGAACACGGTGTGAACAACGCAGGTCTGAACTCTGGAATAGTCTATGCAGTCTGAGAGGGACAAAAAAGTAACTTTTTTTGGGGTGTGTGTCTGTGGCAGAAGGACTTTTGCAGGTTACAGGAAGAGAATTACAGGATTTTATTGCCTCCTGTAACAGGGGGTTAAATTTCATATATTCTGAAGTACATTGATATAGAAGTCTTATGTCAGCCAATAGTAACAGCGATTTCTGACCTGCTTTAATGTTGGTTTAACAGAAATAAAATAGAAGAAAAGGTTTAGTTCTGTACAATGTTCAACTACTGTGTAAGTCTGCCACGTTTTGTTTTGTTTTGGGGTTTTTACTTTCTTTAGGTTTAGTATTCTCCGTCCTTATTAACAAGACTTGTGCACCTTGATGACTTAAAACTATTATTCCCCTTTGATACAGTTATTTGAATTATTTAAAAAAAAACCCCACTTATTTGCGTTGTCTCATTTTGTATCTCATTAATTTTCAATTAGGTTAGTGATAGCACCAACAATTACAGAAGAAAAAAACTGCCCAACATTTTATTACTTAATTTGTTGGGGTTTTTTTACACTTTCATTTACTGTTTTTATTTGGTGGTGAAGAACTTGTCGTTTCAAGCTTTTGTTACAGTAGTGAATGGAAACTTCCTTACTTTGCTCCATCAATTTTGACTGTTTTTTGGAATGCTATGTGATGTTAATCTGTCGATAGGATTGAACCCTGTACTATTTTGTTGGGTTATGTTATATCCTCCTTTGAAGGACTGTAAAGGTAAAATAGTTTTATGTGCACTGAAGTGATCTGGAGGATAAAGAATTCTGTTCGTGTTTCTCATTTTAATTTTCATACCTAGTATATGATTTTGGATGAGCCTGGAAGTGTGTTTTTAACCTTATAAGAAGTAAAACCGTTTTAAAGTAGACGTTGTACCCTGTGAGGCCTCTGTTAAAGGTTGAATATTGTGGTTATACTCCTGTTTTGTTAGTTATTCAGGAGATACTTTCAGTAAGTCAGACAACAAACTGGGAAAGAGAAAGTTTGCTTGATGAGATCTAATAATTGAATCACCTGCTGTTTAGCTCTTAATAACTTCTTTTTCCATTCCTCCCTGGTTGGTTTTTTTTTGGTCTTTAGGCTGTGGATCTGTTCTGAATGAAAAAGGTGAAGTAGAAATGGATGCCATTATCATGGATGGAAAAAATTTGGACTCTGGAGCAGTATCTGCAGTTAAATGTATAGCAAACCCAATAAAACTTGCTCGACTTGTCATGGAAAAGGTATGTGGAATAGGTATTTGAGCATGAAGCATTCTGTCCCTTATAACTTCATCTAGAATATTGATACATCTCAATGATGATGTCTGTCTAGTGCTTCAAAGCAGAAAAGGAGGGAGAAATGGGTGGTAGTCTTTGGAAACTTCTTGATAAAGTATTTAATATCAATACTTTAGTGAAATATTTTTCTCCTAGAAAACAATGTTAAAACTTGTGTTGAGTAAGGCTTTTGTTCCTTCGTATGCATTTTATTCTGTTCTTTAGCTAGAACAAATAAATATATCTGGTAGACAGCTTCACAAGACCAAATTTTTCAACATTTTATATTGTAGGTGGAGGATTGGGAGATATGTTGTCTTCACGTTGGGCACGATGTTGTATTTTATGTTTTTCTGTAGATAACTTCTTTTAATGACCATTGTTCAGTTCATGTTCCAGAATTGCTGATTATTTTTTTTTACTGTTATTTTTTCCATGACAAAATTCCCATTTAAGTCAACAAGAATAAAGTCAGAAGAACACTTTGTTTTTTGATAACATAACTTTCCAAAGTGTTGTTTTTTGTTTTTGTGGGTTTTTTCCTTGCCGTTGTTGTTGTTTTGTTTTGTTTTTTAAAAACAAACAAACAAAAAATAACAAACAAAACCCCCTCTCTCTCCCTTGTCTTTCTTGTCTGTTATAAGGTCTTTCTCATCATTGTGTGGTGCTTCTGGTGTTCAAAAATGTTAAGACTAGATTTGAAAGGAAGTAATAAAATTCAGCTGTACAGGACCAGATATAATGGTATTGCCCTAAACCCATGAAATTTTATGGTAAAGTGTATTACTCTTTGCCCAGATGCAAAAAAATTCTGTGTGGATGACAAAGTTTAACTGTAAACATTGGCCTAAATTGCTTGATGTATCTTGAGGTGAGTTTCTACTGTTTGTCTGTCAGGTACTGTAAATGGGAATGCCAACTGATTTTAGTCTTCTGTTTATCATGGACAGGAATTTTGGAACACCAACCCAGGCTACTTCACAGTACATTTTAGAGTGTATTTTGTTCTGTTTTAGTGTGCATAATTAAAAATATTTTAAAGTCTGTGACCCGTGGCTAATGACTGTAGTTTTCCTGGGGTCCTAAGCGTGTTCGGATGCTTATTTCCCAGTGGTTTTTGAGCTGTCTCACTGCCTTAAGGGGCTGTGAAACATGAAGATCCCCAAACCAAACCAACCACCCAAAAATACCCTCCCCACTTGCTTTCAACTTTCTGTATTTTTTACTATTATGGAACAATATGGGCTCCATCTGGTGGCCAGAGTAGCTCTTCTAGATTGCTGTTGCACACACTTATCCTCTGTGTTGTCACATTCTCACTGGACTCAACCTTGTCCACATTCATGGAACATAGAAGAAAGGAAGGCACTGGAATAATTTCCATTCATGATTTACTGTCCTACAGAACACAGCAGCCTCTAGAGATGGAAGGCTTTTAGCACCTTAACTCGTTCAACAAATCCTTGACAAAGCAGTTAAATCCCCGTTGAACTGTTCCTGATCGCAGTGAAAAAAAAATGAAAATACATTGAAATGGCTTTTTAAAATTTATTTTTATTTCTAAATGGAGCATGTAAACATGTTCTCAAGCTTCAGCGCTTGAGAACATTAGAGCACTGAATCATTGGTATATGTGGACTGTGTATGTTTTCCTCTACTGTGTCATCCAGCTCTTTACATTAGACAAAGGAGAATATAGTGTAGAATATAGACTTCTCAAGACTTAGATGCAAATTTATGTTTGACATAAATTTATGTTGGACAGCAAATCAAGGCCAGCTGCGGGAATTTGGAGGATTTTTTCTTCCCTGTTTCCCATGAAAGTAAACTGGCCAACAGTTGTTGATTGTTAGTAAGATCTCTGGAACGATTCTATTTCTTTTTTTTTTTTTTTTCTGTCCTTTTGGATTACTTTGTATAAATGTGTCCCAGAAAAAACAGACACTTAGTGTTAGCAAACATACTCATGAAATTATGGAAGAAAGATAAGACTGAAAAAATGTGCTTTTGGGTTGTTTGTCAGTGTTCTACCATCTTTTTTGATTGATGAGATATGTTGAAGAGAAAAACAAACATTTATTCCTTAAGATACCTTCTTTTCAGGGAGGACTGAGGGGAAAAAAAAATATAAAAAAAAAAGAAACTACCCAAAATGCCCCCTGTCACAGAAGCTTATTCTTCTATTTGCAAGTATTTCTTGCTTGTGTAGCTCAGGATGATGTGTGTTACCAGAATCTGCCTATGGGAGGGAACACTTTGTAAAATTTTTAAGAAATAACTTCAATTTTTTTCAATAAAACTTTATTTTTTGAAAACTTATTTAAAGAATGACATTGAGTCTTAACTGCTGAAGAAGACAAGTAATGGAGGACACAGTCTTCTGATACAGATAAAGTCAAAATAAAAGTACAATGTATTTCCAAAAAACCCCCAAACCAACCAGACAAACAAAAAAAGCCCCCACCACACACACACACCCCTCCAACCCAATTTGAATTATTGGATCATGTGCTTCTAGTGGTTTAGTGGCAGAGGGGGGCAGTGTTGCACAAAGAAGTTGGCTTTCAAGTCGAAGAACAGTGGCTTTGTTAGAAATAGGTAGGTCTTTTATTGTCCTGTAACATCAGTCCTGTTGCCCACTCTTTCACAGACCCAGAGGACTTCTTCCTTGTAACCCTTGTTCCCTAAAGCAATACTGTCGTGAATTGAGGACTTAATTTGTCAATAAAAAGACATTTGAATTTTCAAAAATGTTTTGATGTCAGGGCCATAACAGCAGGAATGTTGCTAAAGTATAGTTACATTTCCTGCTTCCTTAACTCTCTGAAGGGGTTAGTGCAGAGGCTGTAATAGACTTAAGTAGAGATCAGCGTCCATGGTTTGGGAAGAGGTTCATCTAGAATCCTTTAAAACAATGCAGCACAAGGGCTTGGTCGTAGATCACTTGTCATTGCTTTAGAAATAAACAGAAGTTGATGGCCTGCAACATCTTAAGTCTGAAGCTTTGAGACTGTAAACATCCTGCAGAATGCAGCAGACACAGAAATACTTAAGCTCTGGTGTCCTCGCTTCACACTGAGACCCAAGTATGTACCACTGGGGTGCCCTTCAAGGCTTTGCTGGTCTGCTGCCTCCAGCATCATGTGGTTCTACTTTGTGGACCTCAGCTGGTACCCGTGTGCTGTGCTGCTGCATGGACAGAAAAGCTTGCTTAAAGTTAGGTGCTGTGCTCTAAAATGACTCCATAGTGTACAGTCAGATCACTGCTCCTCCAAAACTTGCCTGGGCTCTGATGAGCAATTAACAGCTGTGTAGTAGCCCAAGAACAGCTGTGTAGTAGCCCAAGAAGTTGATGCTTATTTTTGGACACAGATTTAAAAAAGAAAAAACAAAAGCAAAAAAGCAATCAGATTGTAGAGCTCCTACTAAAGTATAAGGAATAATGAAACAAATTTATCTGGCAACCTTCTTTAAAATATGAATTAACCAAGCTGTACAGGCTTTGAAGTGTGGATTTAAGTAAGGTTGTTGACTTTAAATCTGGTCTGAGTGCTTTGCTAAATAAGGAATCAAAGTAGAGCTTCTGCAAATGTTGTTAGAAGACAGCAAACATTTTTTGGTCAAACCCATTTGAACAGTATTCTGTTCTTAAATTTGAAATTCTGGGTTTATAGGGGTAACAGCTAGTTGAAGGAAATATTTAAAATAAAATACTTCAGGTGATGTTAAGAAATACTTTAGTGTACTTTACATTTTTTGGTTATTTTACAAAGGTGTAATACATTCAAACAGAACAGGAATTTATTTACCATTCTTTCCTTCTGAATAAAATCCTTCTGGCTCTCTTAGAGAACTGGACATAACAGTTAAGTACTGATTTGGCGATTGACAGAGAACAGGACAAAGAAGTTGCATGCAAATTAGCAAAAGACCAAATTTATCAAATTTTTCTTCTCCCATTATAATCAATGTTAAATAGATAAATGCACTTCTTTTCTACTAATGATGCAAGTTCGTTTCATGGGTAGCTGAAAAAGTTTTCAGGTAGTAGAAGAGGATATAGGCATAGAAATCTTAGGAAGAGGATATAGGCATAGAAAGTTCAAAAATAAAAATCAGAGTTTTCTTTATGTGGACACTTATAAAAATAAAGAGTGATTATGCAAAACTGCTCAGTACAAGGCAAAACAAGAACTGTCAATGAATCTCTTGTCTGTTTTCTGCAGACAAAGCACATGCTGCTGACTGACCATGGAGCACACCTCTTTGCTCAGGCCATGGGTATTCCTGAGACTCCAGGGGAGAAACTCATAACCGAGAGATCCCGGGAGAGATGGAAGAAGAACCTTGAACCAGATTCCAACCCTGAAGAGTTTCAGAAGTAGGAGTTTTTGTAAATTTATTTATTTTTAAATTCACATAATTTAATTTGTTCTCAGTTTAAAAAAAAAAAAATTGAAGTCTTGTATTCAGACTTGAGAATATTTCACTTGCAAGTGTTACCGTGGTTTGATACAGTCTTCACAGTATGTTCTCAGTGGAAGTAATGAAAAATCAAGGTTTCAATGAATTTGCTCAAGTATAAGTGACTGGAACAAACTGGAACAAGCTTGATGATGATTAAGAAGACTGTCGGTCACTTTGAGATAGTAAAGGTTTCATGGCATTAATGGAGGACAAAGTTAGAACTTGTTATTGCTCTAAAAATCACCGGTTACAGAAGTACATAGAGCAGCTTTAACAAACAGCAGGCCTCACTTTATGTAGTTCTTTTCCATGGAGGAACTGTGATTTTAACAAATCTCCAGTACACACTGTAAAACAAGTCCATGAAAAAAAAAGTAAAAAACTGATCTTGCTGAAGTGGATGATCAGATTTGTCTTTACACTGGATTAGGTGATTAAATGACAGCAGATCTTGTCCAGTAACTCCTTTTTGAGTGCTGATTGTGGCTGTTGGTTATTGTAGACAGGAATGAAAAAATTGATCAAGAAGTTCAACGTGTGGTGGGTGTGAAAAGAGGTGCTATTGGATGGTACTGCACAACAGCAAAACAAAAGTCACTTGAAAGATAACCAAGTCTCATGAAATACAGAGTAGGGCAAGGTGGATGGGAAAGGAAGGAAAATCATCAGATGTCAAAAATGTTTTTTTATGCCTGTGAGGTTGGCATAAATACCAAATTATTTTGAGCTTCCACTTGTACATCAATGGTTGTGGCATAGGAAAACCCTGTATTACATTACATAAATGTTGTATTACTTGTTGTTCATTTGCTCTATGAAATAGCAGTAATGAGAGAAGGAGAACTGAAGAATTTGTAGATCAAAAGGAGGAAATTTCTTCTGTGGACTTGTTAATTAAAGTCCATGAAATAAGGCTATAAAATACAAGCTATGTGTTACATTCAGTAAATTGCTAGAAGGAAAACCAAATTCATGAGGCAAATGTAAATATGGTCTTGAAAACAAAGTGAAGTTGTTCCTTGACCATAAAATCTCGGTCACAGTTCATCTTGTATCCAACAGAAGTTTTCTTTTGATCCATGGTCTAGCCAAGGCCTGTGTGGTACAAAGAATTGTGAGGATGACTTAGCCCCCCTGCTGCCACTTGGGCTCCTGGATATGTAAGTTGGGATGTCATGGCATTTGGGTCTCCATTCGTTCTGTATAACTCCTTAAGTTGGTTGGGTTTTTTTCTTGTAATAGTGTTAGACATCTTCAATTTCAGCATTATCTTATTCTGGAATATGTGCTAATAGAAGGCTTGTGTATTTCCGAAGGGCTAGAGACTTATGTTAGCCAGGCTGTTCTTTTTCTGACAACCAGTGCCAAAAACATCAGCACAAATTCACAAAGTTGAAAAAAAGTCTTTTTTTATGCAAGCCGAGTTGTTCCTGTATCACTTGTGGAATGTTCTTTTTCCCAGTTACGTCCACAGTGATTATGCAGAAACTTGCCTGAGTTGAACAAACAGAAGGTGAAGTAGTGTTAGTCAGAGTATATACCAGATCATACTGGGAATTTGAAAGTCGGTGGGTACTTTGCTTCCAGTCCTCTAGTCCTCAGAATGTTGGAAACCATGGGGTTTCACAGTTTCCAAGCAAAGCTTGGTGGCTCCAGAAGAGAGACCTTCCTCTTCTGCTGGTTAGAAGCCCGAGTTCATTTATGCTGAAAGCTTGTGATTCCATTGCACTTACCACATGGCATCTTGTACATTTTTTTCTGAGAAAAAGGTGTGGTTTGTTTTATCTTCAGTCGCTCAATCCAGAGATTCTGAACATACCTTTGTCAAGAATTGCTGGAGACTGCTTGAGAACCCCACAGAAAGGGAGTTGAGTCCGGTCGTAAGGTAGTAGATGGGCTACTAGCACCTCTGTGAATCATGGTGTGAGAGTAACTAGAGAAGGTATTAATTAACAAGGACTCTGACAGCAATTGATGGAACCCCTACTACAGATGCAGGGCTAAGAGATGAAATAGCAGATGCTTTGTTAGTTGAATGGGATGGAATAAGTACATGTAACTTCATGGGTACTGGATAATGACAGATGTAGACAGAAGGGAATGAACAAATCCAGGTGATACATTCTGTATCCCAGTGCATGCATCAGAATAGTTCTTGATTGAACAAAATCATTACTACTAATAGCATCTGCTGGCATACTGCAGCTACTTGTTGAAGTTCTTGCTCCTGTCACTAACTAACAATAGAGAGATGATTATAATATGGTATCACAGACAGCTTTGCCTGCCCTGATAATGTTTCTGAGTCAACTAGCTGTGCAGCAGGTTGTTGATATCTTCTTTGTCTTTGTTCTGAAGATGAGCAAAGAAAAGCACATGACACTGAAGCAATACAAAAGTTTAAAGGGACAGTAAGAACTAGAGCGTATCTGTTTATTTGCTCCACCGCAGATAAGGTATGTTGGATGCATTCACTTTGTTATTCATTGCCAGTTGAGCTCTCGTACGAAAACACAGAGCTGGTGCGCGTGTGATCCGTGTACTTTCATTATTCTCACAGTTTCTTAAGGTAAATACATACCTAGGAAAATCTACATCTGGGTGTACCTTTCTTAATTTCTCAGGAGGATCTAACTTTAGTTGGTTGAAGGGTGCTACATGAGTGTGCAAGGGAGTACTGAATTTATTAATATTCTTTTCAGCAAATAATTTGTAACAGATGGATGGGTGGGAAGCCCATCTGCATCATCATATAGTTTGCGATGAGGTCCGTCTCCACAGAAATGTCAGAGCAGTTTGTAAGGCCTGTGATTCATCAGTCAATTTTAAATCGCTGTGAATGAAGTTTAGGGACTGACAGTATGGTATTTTACATAAGCAGAAGGAAACAGGAAGTTGGTTCTCTGAGAAATTGACTGTGGGTTTCATGGTAGACAAAGACTTTGTCTGACTTAAATAGATTGGATTTTGTGAGGCTTTAGAGAGACCCTCACCAGTGCCCAGGCAACTTGCAAAGGTATTCCTGATCCTGTCACCTCTTGGACAATTCCTTGAAGACTTGTTACAAATTCTTATCCTGTGTAGAGGGATTTAGATTTTTTGGTATACCTCTCCTAGCCAGATCCTGGTTTATGTTTCTGTGTGAATTGCCAAGATTGGAGTATGTGGACACTTACACTGTTGTTTCTCAGTAGCCTTGCATCTCAGTGCAGCCACTGTTACAGTAAACTACAACAGCCTTTTCTTCTCCGAGTATGAATACACATGGATATTTTAAGCAGCCTGTTATATATGACTTTTCTGTGCTGGAGAAATAAAGCAGTGGTTGAGACTTCTATTTTCTTCAGCGCATGAAGATATTAAGCTGATGTGCAGTTCCAACAGATTCTACTGGTGAAGTGGTCTAAACCTCAAGATTGCATAGCTGCAGAGTACAAAGACAAAAGTATGTAATAATGATGCGTTGTGAACAATACTGGTTGAAAGACGTATAAATTACTTTTATTTTTGGTGGCATTCAAACATTTAGGAGAATAAGGAAGACAAAAGAGGAGGAGCAGGAAGGAAATGATTCAATGCATGCATGACATTGCTGTCCTTTTCTGTATTCACTCGTCTACATGCACCGTCATTAATAATTCCAATTAACCTCCCATTGAGACAGTGGAAACAGTTCTTGCTTCTTTGAGTTGCTGTTTTAGAAGAAAGTTGTGTCAGGTGTGTCACAGCCAAAAAACTACTACTCCAGAACTGTGATGGCTAGAAATATTTCTGCCCTGTGTGCTTTTGTTTTGTGCGTTTATTCCTCCCCAGGTCAACGTTTCCATGCTGCTGAGGTAAACAAATGATAGGGATAAAGAAATTGTTTTCTACTCTGTAAATTTATGAGACTTGTTACATTATTGCTTGTTATTTTTGTAATGAGAAGCATGGTAAAAAATAGCTTTATGATGAGCAGTAGTTTTTTTGCAGTGATCTTTTTTAAAGCTACCTGGAAAATAAATGCAACATGTTTTGGCAGGTATGCTCTAATTCTACCTAATTTTGTGAACTGTTTTTTTTGGCAGAGACCTCGGAACGGTCGGTGCTGTTGCTATAGACAGTGAAGGAAATGTAGCGTGTGCAACATCCACTGGAGGACTCTCTAATAAACTGGTTGGCCGTGTTGGTGACACAGCATGCATAGGTATGGGGGGTGGGGCTCTCTCCTCTCATTTTTTGGAGGTATCTCATTTAAAGTGAGAAAAAAAAGAGGAGAAAAAAGTATTGCACATTCTCCTTTTCATTAGTGAAATGAAACATAAACATTGGTAGATCTGAAATTGAGATCTTACATTCAACTGTATCAAAGCTCAAGCTCTTTAAAACAAGATGGAGATTGCAAATAAGGCTTGGGAGTAGAGGTGCAGTGCTGTCATTATTATCATCATGCAACACTTTTATGTGTGGAAAATGGGGGTGGGAATTTCTTTTTTCGGTCCTTTCCTGAATGCTGGCTTTTTAAATTTTTTTTTCTTTCTGTGTTTCCTTTCTGTTCATTCTGATAAAGCTCTCCTTTTGTACAGCCATGCTTTCAGCTAAGAGAAAAAATGTAGCCTGTTCCTTACTAAGATGCTGTTTTCTTGATACTTAAGGAAGTAGGTGTAATTGTAATTACTGTTCCTTATATCAGTGAGCCAGAATTGTAAAATGACTGTCAACTTTGAGTAAATTCCTGTTCTTAGAGAGCCCTGATAAGAATGCCTCAGAGCCTAATAGATGTGGTGTGAAATAAAGGAAATATTTTAAGAGATCTCTTATCCAAGTATAAAGAGACACTTGAAATCCTTTCCCCAGACTTCTTCCTCTCATGGGACAGACTTGCCATTTGATTGCTTCAGGGTTCTACCATGCAGTTGGGATTTGGAAAAGAATTCTTTTTAGTAAAGCATGTTCCAAACTCAGATAGTACTGCTGTTGGCAGTACATGATGACTATAAAACAAAGACTGACTTTCTCGCGCACCCTAAGTTCAGCCTATTTCTTGCAGCTCTTGTTCTTGCTAAACATCTGCAGGATTGGTGACAGAAAAGCTAGCTGTCCTTTTAAATGTTAGAGACTTTTGAAAGGGGGCTTTGACAGACGGGTTGTAGTGGTGGTTTTCCACGTGTAAATTGGGGTCCATTGGAAGGGTCTGATCTGATCAAGAAAGTACAGAAGGGAGGCGACTTTCATGGCTCTTTTATGCCTTTTTCTCCTCCCCTGGTACCTTTTTATAGTGCTGTGGTATGTTCCTCCCCAGTTCCTTGGAAATATTTTTCTGAGGAGATGTGCTAGAAACATGGGTGTTGAGCAAGCAGAAGCTTGGTGGAGAACAGGGTGTGGAATGTGCCAACAGAACAAGGATGGGAGGAAAAATAAAAGGCGAGAGGGGGTGAATTCAGCAGAAGTTACACTCTGCTTGCGGTTGGGACTTGCAGGATTCTTCAGGGGTGCTGTGTGATGCTTCACTAGACCTCAGGTTCTTCAGTTCTCTTACCTGCTTTTGCTCTTGCGGATAAATTCCCCTCAAACTTTGGTCAATTCACCAATGTCCTCAACACGATCTTCCTTCATATCTCCTCAGTTGGTCATACTGCGTGACCTGGCATTACATAACCCATCGCTATGTTGCTGATCCTCAATATGCCATCCATTGCTGTTCTGGAAAATATTTTTGCCCATCCCTGTGTGAAGGGTTGGCCTGTTACTGCTCCTCATACCACAAGCAGATCACTAGTCTTCTGGATCTCTCAACTTGGCAACTGACTCGATACTGCTGTTGTTGATCTCTTTCATATCTTTTACTTTTCAAACCGAGACAGAAATAAGAAAGACATTTGTTACTGACACTTTGCTCCCAGAAGTGCACAGAACTGCCAGACCTGTAGTAAGAAATGTTTGATACCTGTTTTAAACAATGCAGATCTTGTAAATTGTATTACAGAATATTGCCTTCTTTTTTTTATTTCCCTCTGAAAAGGAAGCGGGGGTTATGCTGATAACCGTTCTGGTGCCACTTCAACTACAGGACATGGAGAGAGCATTATGAAAGTGGTCTTGGCCCGACTGATCCTCTATCACATGGAGCAAGGTATATTCCAAACTTCCTGTAAGCTGAAATAATGAGGATAGGAAACGTTGCCTAATGACAGGTTTCAGTTTATGTGCTATCATCCTAGAACAGCTGTCAGAAGAGGTGCTCCCAGGGGTATGTGGATGGGTCACCTCACTTTAAAAACAAAACAAAGTGCTGAAGTAGTAAGCTAAAATAGCCTTAAGTGGGCAGAAATATCTGTGCTGCTTGGCGTTTAATCGTGCTTTGCATCAACGTGTACATTGAAAGACATTATTGTCTCTTCGTTTAAGTTCTCTTCAATAATATTTTCCCAATTTTAAACTGAAATTATGTGAACAAAGAAATAGAAAACAAGTAAAAGCAAGATGTATTTAAGGAAGCAGTAGCAGAGGGCTAGAGATAGATAGTCAGAGCTGAAATAAAGCATAGGATATCGCCTTTCTAATGAACTGTAAAGGTCTTTTTTAACAACTCTGATTATAGCAACAGAAATGCTTTTCAGGCGTTTTAACGATGATTTAAATTTTCATTTTGTGTTGGAAAATGTACTAAACTTACTGGGTGGGAATGTGGTAAACAGCTGACACAGTATGTCTTATGTGACTGTAATATAATCTGGCTGTGGGATGACCCTTTGGAGCTTTACCTTCATGAGTTAGTCTGTCATCTAAACCCTTGATTATATTACAGTCTGTAAACGTAGCCAGACAACAGACTTGTATTGCATGCAGTTGAAGAACCATTAATATAGATACCACCATTATTTTTAGAAAGCCATAGCTTTTGGGCAGGACATTGTAACTTGCTTTGAGAGCAACTGAACTGGAAATAGTTGGAAAACTTTCAATTTACATTTTCACTGGAGAAGCACTAAGCAGAGAGACAAGTAACAGCTGAGAACATTTTCGTTATGCTTTGTAGAGCTGTTTGCATATAATGGGTGCATTTCTCTGTAAATCTCTTGGCTAATGTGATAGTTTCAGCATGAAATAAAACGTACAGATTATTTCCCAAAGCTCTAACACGTTATCATCTCCCCTTATTCTCTATATTATGTCCTTAGCTATTCAGTTTGTGAATGGCCTTCTAAGCTCTTATTTAGTCTAAACTGTGTAAACCAGTTTCTTCTCTGGCTTGAAATTAACTGCATTGCAAAACCTATGCATTGATAGCAGTGATCTGGCTCGTGATAAGTCACTATGAAAGGTAAATTAGGCTCAAATTAAAAAGAGGTTTTTTTGAAGAAGAAAAGAAAAGAAAAGAAAAGAAAAGAAAAGAAAAGAAAAGAAAAGAAAAGAAAAGAAAAGAAAAGAAAAGA
>WUAM01000131.1:1466106-1486734 GCA_024336885.1 Actenoides hombroni
ATCCAGATCTGGGCTCCCCAGTTCAAGAGGGACAGAGATCTACTTGAGAGAATCTAACGGAGGCTACGAGGATGTTTAAGGGGCTGTAACACCTGCCTTATGAGGAACAGCTTAGAGACCTGGGACTTTTTAGTTTGGAGAGGAGAAGACTGAGAGGGGATCTAATTAATGTCTATAAAAACATAAGGGCTCAGTGTCAAGAAGGCAAGGACAACCTCTTTTCACTAGTGCCTTGTGATAGGACAAGGGGCAATGGATTCAAGATAGAGTACAGGAAGTTCCACATCAACATGAGGAAGAACTTCTTTACTGTAAGAGTTGTAGAGCATTGGAATAGACTCCCCAGAGAGGCTGTTACCAAATTCATCCATCACTACAGGCAACACCACTAAGTACTAGCTATGTTTTCTTACTTTCTTTCCTTTTTCTCTCTGTCTCTGCACCTCTTCTGCTCGTGTGATCCTGAATTATTTTATACATACCTTCAATAAATAATTCATTTAGTCAAAATAACAAATAAATAAATATAAATTAACAAATTCAAAATAACAAATAACTTTGTGATGAGAAATGACTCCTGGGAGATGGGAAATAAAAATTTAACTCTCCTTTGGCTGAAGAGGAAGCCTAATCTAAACTTCCTTGTTAGTTGTCATTAGTCTTTGAAAGATGAGAGCACAATGTCTACCTTTTGAAAGATGACCATGAACTCTTCCAATTTCTCTGAAGAAAATGCTGTAGTAATCTATCTTCAGAGAATTCTCTGGGATCTGGATTAAGGCAGGCAGAGGCACACATCACCCCTGAAAGTAGGTGGGTCTACCACCAGAAACAGGCTGCTCTATGAAGTTCTACATAGAGTCTTCTCTGTCTTCTGTGTCCTACATTTCACCAGAGTCTGTACCTTCTCTGTACATAGATTTATTTTTGCTTAAGTAATACTATAATTCTGTTACTTGCATTGTGCTTGGAAGAGATATTTAGCAAAAGTAACAAGCATTCACCTGCTTAATCTCAATAAGATAGTGAACTATATCTTTGGTATTACAATATGAACTTTCAGCTATTTAGAATCTGAATTAGATCTGTCTCTAAATCAAGACAGGTTATCGTTCTAATTTAACCACAAGTTCTTGAGACAGATACCAGTTTTATGCGATGTTGAGGGCATCTGGAATTGATGACTAACCTGGAAGAGGATGTTTTCACCCACTGTATCTATGGAACAGTGAGTAAAATACCCAGTGTATACTGCACAATAGCATAATGAATTGTTGTCATGGTTTAGGCCCAACCAGCTGCTAACTCAATCCTCTGCCCACCCACAGTGGGATGGGAAGGAAATCAGGAGAAACAGGTAAAATCTTGTGGGTTGAGTAATAACAATAATACTAATGAAATAATATATGAAACAAGTGATGCACAATGCTTGGAACCTGCTGCCCACGCAAACTGTACAGCCCTTTCTTTGGTCAGCACCCCTCTTATATACTGAGCAGGATATCAGTACTGTGTTCAATATCCCCTTGGCTGGTTTGGTTCAGCTATCCCAGCTGTGCCCCCTCACAGCTTCTTGTGAAAGTTAACCCTATCATAGCTGAACCAGGACAATTGTGAATCATTTAACCAAGAGGTATAGAAAGATTGTTCTCAAGAAAAAAAAGAAGATGCATCCTGCAACCATGAGGAAACAGTCATTTGTCCCAATCAGAAGGCAATTCCTTGGAGAACATTCAGAAAAGTGAAATATAAAATATGTGTCATAGGCAAATATTCAGTTTTTATTTCAGTTTCCAGTGCAACTCTATAGAGTTCTCAAAATTTCTTTGTAGTTATATTTTAATAGAATTTCTTTATTTGGTCCAATGCTGCAGTGATTCTATATGTTTGAAAATAATTTGATCAATATATTTTAAAATTCTATACCAAATTTTTTGACAACTCAGAAAATCTTTAGAGTGCTAAAAATAATCAGGATCACAGCAAGTAGTTTATGAATAAATAGAGTAATAGTACTTAACAAGAGAAATTACTATATCAAATTACACAAATTTAGGAAATAACAAATCACTTTAAATACGACACAGTAAGGTTCTGCAATGGTTTACTGACACCAGTATTAAACAGGATAAACTAAATTACCTGAAACTTTCTACAATTGGCAGGTTCATTATGTACTAAGTAGAGAAGATAGATTTTACTGAATGCTTTATTTTGTAATGTTTTCTTGAGTCTCCAATTGTCTCTTTCATCTGGCCCTTGACAGAAGCACAAGAAGAATCTAAACTACCAGAAAGATTATTAAAGGTATGTGAAATTCTGTTTTGAGGTTTAAACATATTTAAGGTGGGCATTCAGGATGAAACTGCAGCAAAATAGACTCCAGTGAAAAATTATGAGTCCTTATCCTTATGAGGGATGCTATTAAAAAAAAAAAAAGCAACCATCCTAACCTACAAATTTCCTTTCTTTTGAAGAAGTGCAACTTTCCATAGTGTAACAAGAGCAGGTGCCCTGTTAGACCAGCATGGTGCTGGTATGTGTTTTGGCAGGTACAATGAACAATGTTCTATCATGAAAGATTAACTCCTGACTAATGATGATCACTATAAACAGTTGGGTGCTATTTGCCTGCGTGGATGGTGGTCCCACCTAGCTGACAGCCCATGCATATGTTTTATCTCATCTTACCTTTCAAACTGTACATGGAGTTAAAAGAGTTAGAAGAAGCTTCAGAAAGTTATGAGGAATGAAATGATTAATAGTAGGCTATTAAATGATATTACAACAAATAAAGCATAAATACAGGCCTTTATCGTTGTCTGAGTTTATCTATGACAGAGAAGACCTTTTTGAAGCTGTATTTGGGAGCTAAAAAATGAACTGCTTGACACATAAAGATAACAAGAGGCTTCATCCAGATTCTCATTCTTTGGCCTTGTTGAGACAGCACTGAAATATCCAGCTGAAATCCTGATAGGTGTTTTGGGATGTTTTGAATATAATTTTTCAGTATTTTCACCTCATTGCAATAGATTTCATCAAAAAATTCCCTGCCTTGCTTACACTGGGAATTTTGAAATAAAATTAACTTCTGTTTTTTCTTCCAATAATTTGAACACTGGACAAGAACCCACAACTTCTTATTTTAATATCAATTTTTGGATTCTTCCAGATTTACTCACACTGACTATTTAGACAAAATATTTCAAAGTACAAAAAGTAACTGCAAGAGACCGCTTTCTTGCTTTATGCCTCATTTGAAGGAAACGATTCATATTATTTACATGCTTGAGCAAAAGCCTCAGAGTAGGTGTCATGCATTTATAGGAATCAGTATATTTGGTACTTCAGGACAGAGCTTTGCACTGTACATTCTTCAGGCTATAAGGCTTCTTTACATGTGTGCTCCCTGGACTGCTTGATACTCAAGCCACTACCTTATTGTAAACTGCTGCTATCAGTATTAGTGTCTATAAAGCAATATTTTCTACAGTTAAATGCAACAGTTTTAGCATGCAAAACTGCTTTGTTCTAAGATTTATATCCAAGTGAAAATCAAAGACTTTTCTGAGTATATATATGCTAAGACTCAAATAATGTCTTATTTTGTTCAGGTTTTGTCCTGAGAAACCTAATTTCAATACCAATTTTTTTGCAAAAGTAAAACTTATTTTTATGATTGACCTCTTATTTTTATCTGATCTTGTATACAGCTATTGTGGGAACTTGTCATCATTTTATTTTAACTTATTAGTCCCCTATAACTATTAATAGAATGTAGTTTAATAGAAAGCCAAATATATTTAAAGCTCATTGTTCTGTTAGACTTAACATATTATAGGAGATTTTTTGAGTCTACTATAAGTAATGCGAAAAGTAAATTAATTTTTTTGTTAGTGGATTCAATTAAGAGATTAATGTACTAATTTGACTTGACATTCGCAAAGCTGAAATTTCAGTTCTATTTTAAACAAATAGAATTAAGATTATATCTATCCGTAGACTTGACACAAAAGACAGGAGCTTTTAAGATTAAAAAAACCAATTCTTTTTACACATAGAAAACCGCAGATTATTCACTTTGAAAAGAAAAGAAAAGAAAAGAAAAGAAAAGAAAAGAAAAGAAAAGAGAAAAGAGAAAAGAGAAAAGAGAAAAGAGAAAAGAAAAGAAGAGAAAAGAAGAGAAAAAAGAAAATGAACCCACATGTATGCATGTTTAATTGGCTTGCACTTGTTCACCCTGCCCGTGCTTGCTCTACCTTCATTCATCCTGCCCAGAAGTATAACTCAGCTGCCAGGAAAAGATGTCAGCAATGGAGGTTTTTTACCTCCTCCCCTCACGTTTCCATGAAGGCTCTGGAAACAAACCCTCAAGTTATTATAACTTTTTGAGTCCTTGAAGGGTCGACTGAAGTTGCATGTTTACAAACAACCATAGAGCTCTTTCCTAAATCTGTTCAGCTATTCAGTAATTCACGTAGTAAATATCTTCTTTTGGACCAATGCTGCAAAATTTACTTCAGTATTTCAGGAGTGAATTGCTTTGCCAGTCTTAACAGCCGTTGGAATCTCTGTCTTACTGTGGCAGCTGTTGTCTTGATGAAAAATCAAACAGTGAAGTACTGACCCTTTGAAGTCAGTGCCACTGACTTGAATAGTCACTGTCACACGTAATGTCAGAGGAAGGAGCTTTATCCTGTCAGTCACCAATGCAGTGAGTAGTTCTGACTCGGTTGGTTTTGTTTGGTTTTAACTCAAAATTTGCAGGGAAGGCACGAAGGTCAGTTTTTGTTCTGCAGCCTAATCTGCATAACATTACTGATGGTATATATCTTAGAACAATTAGGCTGAGCCAGCTGCATTCCTGAATCTATATTCATACTTGTAGTGAACAAATATTCTGCAGCTATTACAGGCCTGTGTGTATAATGTACACATTAACTTTATTTAGGAAATATTCCTGTTAATATAAATTCAGTGTAATGAAAAGATAAAGTTGCCTGGCCGGTCCTTCCTCTGCTGTCTAGTACATTGAGTCCTCATCTTGCTTGTTACTCTCAGAAGTTTCAGGAAGAGAAACACTGATGTCTGCTTTTGATAAATTTTGACAATGTGAAGTATGTGCTTTGAGCTCCACTGCAGCCAGTGGACTTGGAACATAGATGATGACTGAAATTTTATATTTTTTAAATGTGGGGTTTTTTTCAAATTGTAAATGCCCTATACCTAGCTTGTGACAAAGCTTGCAGATTGCAGATTTTTGCCTTCAAATGATGGCATGCTGTGTCTTGAGGAACATAGTGTTGATGAGTTAGTCTGTATCAAACACTGAAACTGAATTACAGTCTGACGTTATTTAAATGCTGTCTTTGCAGCAGCACCACCCCATAGCAGCTATTAGCAACTGGCCACAGCCTTCCTAGAAACAGTTCCTTTGCTACATTTCTTGCCTGTTTAGCTGAAGGAGGAATTAGATTTGTCCGGCGCCATGGGGAGGGGTGAAACTTGACGTACAACATTGTAAAGCTCATTTCAAGACAGGTACCATGAAGTTATCTTGTTCTTCTTTTCAGGAATGTCACCAGAGAGGGCTGCTGACACTGCATTAGACTACATGAAGACACGAGTTGGGGGCTTGGGTGGTGTCATTGTTGTTAACAATTCAGGAGAGTGGGCAGCAAGATTTTCCACCAAGCAGATGTCCTGGGCTACTGTAAAGGATGACCAACTGCATTATGGGATTTATGCTGGGGAGAGGCATACAAAATCTGTTGATGAAGCACTTACATCTGAAAGTGAGGGATTCTGAGACTGAAGAAACATCAGCTGAGGAAGAATGAAGATCTCCAATTTTTGCCGGAGGACAATGACAGTTGATTTCATCTTTCTGAAAGATCTGTGCTCTTCTGATTGGTTCACGGGCATTGCCACATTTGCAGTCAAAATGAAATATGGGCATAGTTCTTCAATGGTGATGAATATATTTATAGTGTTTATTAATACCTTTGGGAAGCCAGGAGATCCTCCTTTGCTATAAGAAAGCGAATGGTCAGTAGTTTCTTGGTTAGCACGCCTTACTCCTCCAGTAAAGGTGGAATGAGGTTTTAGTATTAGAGGAGCTCCTTTCCATGCCCATTCTCAGACACTGCTGCTAGGATGATGTGAGAGATGAATACCTATTAATTAAAAACTGAATTTTAAAAATTGCATCGCTCTCCAGTCTTTTGAGCAGTCATCCCATGATAACAAAGAGCAAACTGTCAGCAAAATACCACCAAACAGCAGTGAAGGGTTCACACTACATCATTGTCACAGGCTTGAAGTAACTGTCAGGGGAAATAATAGTGAAGTAAAGAAAACAACTTTTCTCTAGAGATGGGAAAAGTGGTGTTTTCTAAAAAGGTCTATTTTATTCCATTCACTGGCATCAGAGCTACAATTAAAAAACAGAGACCACAACAAAGTAGGCTACAATCTTTCACGATGTATATGGATAGTTAACAGGAAAGATATTAATCACTTAATATCAGGGTTAGTAATAAAGAAGGTTGTAGTAATAAAGAAGGTCATGATTTCAATAAATATAAATAAACCATCAATCTTTATTAAAATAGGAAGGTGATAGGCACCTTTTAAGTCTAAACATGAGACAGATGATGAGTAACTGGAAAAATATCTTAAGTGATAAAAGCAAGATGTACTACAATAAAACTGCCTTAAAACAAGCTTCTTGTGTGAAGGCTGAAACATTTTCTGGAGAGGTTTTCTTTTTAAAAAAGAATTAATGTTCTGCATTACCTCTAATACAGCTTCTTCATTAAGATTTTACATTTTTTTAAAGAAAGAGCAAAATTTCCTGTTTTCTGGCTTAACTACATAATTTCTTCTGTTAAAACTGTGTAATACTTTTACAGATTTTAGGTGGTGACTGGGTTTCATCTGTGGACAGATTTGGATATTATAATTGCATGCCATCATACTGGGGAATGTTCCTTTTACAAGGTAACCCAAATAAACATAGCAAAAATCTTAAATCATCGTTTGAAACTACTCATACCTGTGTCCCAACTACAATAAGCCCGAGTTGGCTCATCCAGAATGGTAAGGTTGCCAAGGCTGTCTAACCTTCTCTCTACTTTGATCTGTGGTTTATTAGATGTTGCAGATGACTGGATGTGGACAGTGATGGTTCAAGAATAGATGACTCATGCAAAACATAACCATGAAGTGTACTTTGTTCCACAGAAGATCATGTAGAAAATGAGGAGTTGGCCTAGGTGATTTATAACCCAAATTACCTTCCAATACACCTTCCAACCGAAACCATTCTGTGCTTCTGTGAATATGGCTACTATCTGATCATGAGAAGTTCCTGAAACAAGAACATCTTTAGAGAGAAGTGGTCTTCTGAGAAAAAATTAACTCATTTCCCCTTCTGCACATGAGATACCAATCTTACAGGGACAGACTGTTCTCTGGGAAAAAAATAACAGCATTGTCTTAGCTTCATTTCCAGCATGCCAAGGCAGTCCAGATTTTTGTGGTCAAGATTCTCCTTTGTTTACCTCACCTGTCCCTAGTGCAAGATCAAGTTCAGGACAGGCAATAGAAAATATGATCTCGACAAGTTCTGCCAAATTCCACTTAGCAGCATCATTTTCATTAAATTGCTCAATGATTTTTTTTTATTTTTTTTTTTTAATGAAAAAGAATCAAACTTGAAGGATGTTTTTTAGAGTGAAGTGATGATACATAGGCATGAGTGTAGGCTGTACACAAAACAAGATGAATACAAATGTCTTGTCTTACATCTGCTTTATCAGGTTAAAGACTCTGTAGAGGGCATGTTTCTAATAAACATTGCTTTGCTTGAAGTAGCTGGAGGGAGAAGCATTTAACCCACTGTTTACTGCAACACCTGGTGTATCACCTTTGTCAAGCTCTGGTTTTGTTAAGTTCTCTGAGTGGCTGCAAGCCTGTTCTGGTTACACTCCAACTTGACCAAAACCCAAGTGGTGGTTAGTGTAGCAGCGAGCATAAACTAATAAACCCGCTGGGTGGTTTATTGGCTAGGCTTTGGCTTAATGCTAAGCTGGACAGTTGGCTTTTGATTAGCTTTGAACAAGTTCACATCTGCCCAGAAGGTACCATCAACCACAGCAGCAGTGCAGATAGGATCTCAGGGTTGTCAGAAGGAATAATAAATGGTTACTGTGGTTAATTCACCTCAGCTGTTCACAGGAATATAATGTAATAAATTGCTGGCACTTAACAAAGAGTATTACCCTCTGTAGGTTCTTCTATCGCTCATCACCAGACTAGCTGGGCACCTTCCAACAGTGCATTAGGCAGTGTGACTACCATCTGGTCTCTACGATTTGTTCTGTCTCACCCCCTCTTCTATGTTCTCGTCTTGTGAAAAAGTATCGGGTTTTCAACAACATGTGTGTACTGTTAGGACTTTCCGGTTGAAGCAGAGCTTAGGATGAGGAACTGTGCCTTGCGTATGGATTGACGACGCTTAGATTGATGACGTTTGATAATCCTGAGGCTCTGTGGTGTTTGCTCTGCAGGTCAAATGATGGCAGCTCAGGCAAAGCACTGGTACCAGTGGTCAGGGTCCTGTGCTTTTTCAGCTAGCAGACCGAGTCAACGCTCCTCAGAAGCATACGCAACTTCCTTGCACATGCAACTTGGCAACCTTACTGACATTTACAAATATCTGAAGGGTGGGTGTCAAGTAGAAGGGGCCAGGCACTTTTCAGCGGTGCCCTGTGACAGGACAAGAGGTAATGTTCACAAGCTGGAACACAGGAAGTTCCACCTCAATGCAAGAAAAACAACTTTACTGTAAGAGTGACGGAGCCTGGAACAGGCTGCCCAGAGAGGTTGTGGAGTCTCCTCTAGTGACTTTCAAGACCTGCCTGGATCTGTTCCTGTGTGGCCTGCCCTGGGTGATCCTGCTCTGCAGGGGGGTTGGACTCGATGATGTCCAGAGATCCCTTCCAACCCCTACCATTCTATGATTCTATGGTTCCTCACTTAATCTGAACATTGGGTAGACCTCTTCTAGGGCAGTGCTCCCCTTTCTCCTAAGAAGGTGGGATGATTGCAAATGGTCAGGGATGGGATTGTCCTAACTTTGGAAGAAACTGTAGAGCTGGGGATGAGTCAGTTGTTTTCCTTCTCTTTTTATCCTTTCAGTCATGTTTTTCAGCTAGAACAGGACAAGATACTTTCTGAGGATGTAAGAAGTTGCTGGTGTTGCATAGGGCTACTTAAATTTTAAATATGCTTACATGTCCCCTGACCTTTGAGAATATTGAGAAATTACCCTTTGTAAGGGCTTTAATTTAACAGCTTTTATAATTATAAATACAGTTGAAAGACACTGAACTTCAGGGAGATACTGACAGCAGGACGGGAAGTTGTGTGCCACCGCTATGCACTGCTGCTGGAAATGAACCTCTAATCCAAATGGCTGTGACCTGTTTATCAAAGAAGGAAAATTAGGGGTCTGTTGCCAAGAAACTGAGTGTCCTTGGCATGTAGTAAAGGAGCAATAGAGTTTTAATTATCTAATTAAAGTGTGGCATCCCATTATTTTATATCATTTAGAAAGCCAGTTGTGAATGTTGTCCTGTTTCTTTCTTACTACTCTGTAGAAAGGCTTCCTGACCGAGCAGGTAGCTGCGGTGGGCGTATGTCTCGAAGCCAAGATGTTAACAAAAGCATCAGAGCAGTGATCTTTGACTTTGCTCATATATTGTTAGTTCTCTGCAGGTTTTCCTTACTTAAATCTTTGCAGGTTATAAGCAATTTTAAATGGTTTTGTAGGACATTAGTGTTTGGAAATTTGGGGCTATGTTTTTCAGTGTTCTACTTTGTCCTGCATTTTAGCTGTGTCTCTGGGGTGGTTTTCATTGACTTTGAAACTGTATCTTGGCAAAGTTTAATGGCATTCGCTGTTTTGCTTGTTTCTCTTCTGCTCTGCTTTTCCTTTGATATGCTCTGATAAATATTTGCTGTGGGACAGATTTCAATCGTGGTTACGTCAGTATAAATAAAAAGCACAGTCACTGAAGTCTGTGATTACACTAGAGGAAGTGAAATCAGACGTGGGCTCTCCTGTCCGAAGCTGGTAGCTCTGCAAGTATTGAAACAGCCTTTGCTAATGAGGGAGAGGAAAGAGAGAGAACGGAGAGCCTGCTGTGGGGTCACTGCATGAGACAGGACTCTGGGCTCCGGCAGTGCCAGGGTGAAAATGATGCCCAGGGAAATAGTTAAATATGCACTCTCGGAAATAAGAGTCAAATGATTCACAGAAATGAATCTTAAGGTCACACAGACAGTGCAAGCAAAGAGTCATTTTGGTTTAGACGTGTAAACCACAAAGGAGGGGAATCTCATTTTCTTTTCCATGAAACTCCTGTGCGGTTTATTGGGGGCACATAGATGCCCCGCAACCCTTGTGTAAATGAGCTTTGCCAGACCTGGTCACATGTGCTTTAACTTCAATTTAGTTTAATATTCTTGCCTCTTGGCCTTTAAATTCTCCTTGATTGGAGCGAGACTCGTTTTCTTGCGGTTCCTCCCTAAGTCCTTTTCCGCTGAGGACAGGCTGGGTTATGATGTGGTCTGCGTGGGCTTTAGCTCTCCAGCTCTGCACTTTTGACCCTTTACTGCTAGGGCTTTACTACAACTTAAGCTATGTAAATGCACGGTAGCGTGCAGCTTATTAAATACTCAGCTGCTTCCAGACTTAATGGCTCTGCTGGGTCCTGCCTGCTCAGCGGCATAGCAAGCCGTGTGCTTAGCAACCCAGGCTGCCGTCACTGCAGCACCCCCGTGCGCTGCTGGCCCTACTGCCTCCCCGCTCAATGGGGTCACTATTGCCAGCTTTTTCTGCCGCTACACGAAACCTTGCCTGGGTTCAGGTGTAGCTACCACCTGCCAGCAGCAGCCTGAGCTAACAACTATATTACAACAGCATCAACGGGGTTGACTAATACAGGAGATAAAACCCGGGGCCAGTAGAGGTGCTGGACTCAGTTCTGCATGTGCTAATGACTGTAAGATATAAATACCAGCAGATGTAGACCCTATTGTTTTAGCATTTGCTTTTCCTTAGCAGTTCCTAAATGGCCACTCATAAGTAGCTTCTAGAATGATTAACAAACTGCTTCTTTTAGGGGCTGGAAAAGTGCACAATTTGCGGGGACGTGGGTACTCTGGGGCTCTGTACATAGAACTCATTTGCTGCATGGAAGGGAGATACAGCCAGTATTTATCTCCTTTCCTACATTATAGAAGACAGTTGTTGGTGGTGTTGGTTAATTTTTGTTTCTTTGTTTTATTGGTTTCGTTTTTTAAAAGATGAAAAGGGTTATTGTGCCTTCACTCAGGAGTCTTTTTGTATCTTTCGTCTCCCCTCAGGTAACCCCTCTGAGATCCTTGGAAATGAGTGTGGCTCAGCTAAGCCTCCAGTAAGATAATCGCTCAGAAATCATATCAGGGAAAGTGAGTGGAACATGAAACGCAGCATGTTTTTGAGTATTTTGGAATCACAATTATGATCTAGTCTTACTTCCTAAATAAATAGGCCACAGGTCCTTCTCTCTCTTATTTCTACTCTAAGCAAATAACTTCTGCTGAAGTATGGTCTGTTCCTGCCATGGACATAATGAAAGTAAGGATGCTACCTGAGACCAAACACCTGAACCATTTTTTCAATAATTCTGTTTTAACACATTTAAGGGGAAAAAAAAAAAAAAAAAAAAGACATTATCATGGCAGATACCCTGGTGGCTTCAGTGCTGCTACCAGGCTATGCTTAAAGTCTCCATGAGGCAAGGGTGTCTGCTAGAAAATTGACCTGAATTTTCAGATCCAAAGATGCATGGTATATATTTTCCTGGAGACAAACTTCCAGAAGTCCTACATGTAATGGTAATATTTATATAACAATTCAGGTCTCCAGACAAGTGTACAGAAGCTGTGAACTGATCTGCACAGCTCTTCAGTGGACTTTATTATATTTGAACTGTTTTATCTCTGGCGAGCACACAGGGAGATTAAACAACTACTCTGGAGCCACCAAACGCATCTGAGGCAGGGCCAAGATTAGAATATTGATTTCTGGCCTCCGCAGTCCCAGGCTCAGTTCACTGCATTATGTTGTTTTTACAGATAACATTTAGACAAATAGGTCTTGACATATCAAAAGCTCAGTAGCCTCTCAGTAAATTGAGCAGGGCTTTAGCTGTTCAATTCCTGTGATTTGTGCGTGCCTCATACTTGGTTCTGGTAATCTCAGTAGCTATTGTATATTTACAGTGAAACCCACTTGTAGCCTGAAGCATACTCGACTTTTTTTTTTTTCCATTAGAGCAGAAATAAGCCTAATTATGATACATTTTCTTCTTGTCAGATTAAGATCTGCAAATATGTTACTTCAATGAAATTCTGCTTCAATTGTCTTTAAAAAAACACCCCACATTGGTGGAGAATCTCAGTCCTAACCGAAGGTAGCTTGTCGTTCTTTCTAATTCATTGTTTGAGTTAGAAGTCAAAAAAATGGGAAAAGTCCCACAGACCCAAAGCTGAAATACAAGTACTTTTAATGAAATCAGCACATATCACCTGAGGATACTCCGGTTCTGATATCTGAATGCCAAAGAAAAGGCAAGTGTGTACTCGAAAACCGAAATACATTCAACACAGAGGTAGAATATATTTGTATATTGTAGGTATATTTGTAGTAGAAAACCACTCTCCCAGCATCTACAGTGGCGTAAGAATATTGCTATTGCTACAACCCAGGAAACTTCCAAAGTACCTGAGCTTGCTGAGATGTAGACCAGAACCTTTTCTCCACATTTCTGAACTCCAGGTATCTCATGCGCAGCTAGCAAAGGACGTTGCTTACTCTGACGGAGCCTACTCCAAGTTTGGCAGTCCTACAAAAGCTGTACTGGTGTTTCGAACACATCAAGTTATCTAACAGCCTTCTCCACCCTTCTTTGTTAGTCGCTGCAGTAGCACGATGTCATTTGTCAGCACGCCAAAACTGGAGACATGCTGAATATGTGAATACCAAGGAAGTGGTTTCCTTAGCAATAACAGGCATGTGAAAGTCAAAACTTCCTTTCCTCCTCATGTGACCTCTTTCAAAGCAAATCAGCCCGAGGACAATAGGAGTGAATTCCAAGCACCCTCAGCGTTCCTGTGCTGCCGGGCAAGGATCTGCCAAGCGGCCAACTCTTCTTACCTTTTTATTAAGGTGAAATTGTATTTCTCTGTAGGCATTCCCCACTAGGGATTTGGTGTATTTATGTGTACGGAATAGAGTGTCCTGTAAGCAAATCTGCCTGACGTCACAGGAAAAAATTAATTAATTAATTAATTAAATATACATAAGACTGCTAGGTAATTTTCTTGTTATTGTGGACTAAAACTTTTGTTATGCATAAAATCCAAAGTCCTATCTGTCAAGAGGAGTAAGGACATGAAAGCTCTTCCCAGCTTGTTCTAATAGCTGGCCCTCCTTGACAATACTTGGCCCATTTTATATAAGGTGAAAACCACTGCTCCTTTTGAAAACCCCTAAGAGGAAAAAATAAAATAAAATATATATATATATATATATATATAAAATGAGAGGGAGATGACTTACTAAGGCAAATAAGAGGAATATGACATTCATCGCACCCACCCTGCACACAAGTACAGTATCAGTCCTCTGTTGCTATTATTACCCTAAATATTTGGTACAGCTTTTCCTCATCCCTAAGGAGACAGCAGTGATAGCCAATAGTACTTGTACAAAGCTGCCTGTCCAAGAATCCTGAAGTATTTTCTAAAAGCAGCTACTAAATTTAAACCTGAGCTTCCTATCAAGTTAGGGAACTATTCTCCCTATTTTTTCAGCTGGGCAGGCTGATAACAGCAGATAGGTAGCAAAAGGGCAGAGAAGATTCCTGTTGGGGCTGGAAATGATCATTCAGCATCCTTTCTAAGACAGGCTTAGGTTTCAGAAACTCAAGGAAAGCTCTTGTGTTACAATTCTCCCCAGCTTCAGTGTTTCTGGGCCACCTATATGTGGACCCTTGCTTGCTGCCCACCGGTGGGGCCTGTATTCAAGTCCCTGGTAATTTACAGTGAAAGGATTCTCCATTTTTCAGGGACCACCGATTGTCATCTTGCTTTTAGTCACACATGCTGTGGTTTGCTTGGGTTTCTTTCCCCCAGTTTTAGCATTTAGTTTTAAACTTTAGAGGACCTGTTTTCAGAAATGATCTATGCGATGTGGATAGATGAGTTTGGAGCTGGTTCCGTCACGCAGGAGAAGAGATTTGACAGGAGATGGTTCCTCTGCAGCTTTCTGTGAATCTGGGGAAGGGATGTGGCATGGATTTGGAGCCTTAATGTCTGAAGAAAAATAGGCAAGCCATCTGCTCCTGCAGTCGCTGGCGCTTCAGTGCTTTGTGCCAGTTACACCAAGGCAAAACTCATTGTCTAGCCAAGCATTCATGTCCAACAGAGTGTGTAAGTACCTGCGGTGAGTTGTATGAAATCCCAGTCCACTCTTGGCAAAGTGTCACACCAAGCATGTTCCCATTTAATGCCAGGAGCTATGCGATTGCTGTGCAATATTCCTGGGGTCTTTGAAGGTGGACTATCACGAGGGTGCTCGAGGAAGGATGCAGATGGGCTGTTCTCAGGAGGGAGGCTTGGTATGTGGCAGCAGCCTCTGCCACCGATTCTGTGCCCAAGGGGGTGACATTCAACTCGATTTCTCATCGCACCCTCAAAGCCAAAAGGCAGGGGTGGCCAGAAACAGGGGCAGCCGAAGAAAAAGAGACACAGCTGTAGTAAACAGTTGCTACGAGTCTTTCTGGATACAAGACACCTGCCACATACAGGGAAGGAGGAGCAGAAGAACCAGCACTGTGCTTCGCATGGGGGAGCGAGTGTGCAACGGTCGGGTCATGGCTTCAGCGGCACCATCGCAGTGTGGTGCAACATGGAGGAGGGCTTTCTGGCACCAGGAGGCTTAACAAATGATGCCATAAGCCCAAAGTACCACATTACACAGGCTGTGTGAAGTAGGTACAAACTTGGAACAGCAATGGAATTGAAACCAAAGACAACCGAGTGCTCCCAGGGAGTGCCTTGGGGTAAGAAAGTAGGACTCTGAAAAAGATCCCTGCTTTTTTTTTCTGAGGTGGCAGAAAAGGATCAGAAAAAGTTATAGGAGCAGCCCAGAAAATGCTCTCCAGCAAAGATGGCAATCGGCTGCCCACAAGTCCCCCCCCAACAGTAACTATACAGGCTCATTCAAAGTCGAGCTAGAGAGTACCCAAGCACTGCAGTAATACCCAGTAAACTACTGCAGTATCAAACAAACGCTGATTTTATTATATGCCAGTGCCTGAATGAGTAATTCAGGGTTTATTCATCTACCTCCATGTTGCTGATCTGCATGCAGCACTTTCCAATGCCCCTGTCACACATGGGGCCTGTGGGAGGCAAAGACTGCCACTGGCTCTGTGAGACTGGAAAGGCAAGATGCTGGGATAGAGGTGGACAAACTGAGGTTGTCTTGGGGATGGGGTTCCCAGGAGCCATGTAAGAACATGGGGCTCAGGGAGGATGCTTCCCTCCCAACAAGGTTGGAGCCCTTGAGGATGCCTCTGTGCCAGGCTGTGGATTTAGGAAGATACAGATCAATAAGGGGAAAAAGCAGCACTGGCCTACACTTCAGCTTCCTCAGACACCTCTGGCCCACCACCATCCATGTGTCTTCACGTCAGCACATGAAGCAGTCACATGCATTTCAAGGGCTAGGGATCTGCAGTGGGTTGGCTGTGGGGACCAGCTCCCAGTGGGGAGGCAGTGCTGTGCCAGGACTGACTCCAGGAGGAAGCATGGACTGGTGGAAAACCACAACAGCAGCAAAAAAAATAAATGCAAAAGACAAGAGAGTAGCGCGCCTGGGGCTTGGAGTCTTGGAGGAGCAGAAATGGCAAGGGATACTGGGACTAAGCTGCCTATGTTTGCCTGCAGTGTTAACTGCTGGGGCTCAGGGAATCGTTCGCCTACCAAAGATTAATTTGAACATATAGACTCAGGGCTTTATAATTACCCAACACACAGTAGACCGCAAGATGTGTGTCACATGCTGTGGGACTAGGCATGATTTCCAACAATCCCATGGAGATATCATAGGATGATAGTCTCAGTTACATGTTACTAATTACTAGTCTTTTATATCTGTTTTTCCTTTGTTCATGTTATTAACAGAATCATAGAATGGCTTGGGTTGGAAGGGACCTTAAAGATCATCTAGTTCCAACCCCCCTGCCATGGGCAGGAACACCTCCCACTAGACCAGGCTGCTCAAAGCCTCCTCCAACCTGGTCTTAAGACAGGTCTTAAGACTCTTTATGTGTCATTTAGCTTAATAAATCTATTTGAAAAATTACTTGACAAATGTTTAAGCAAAGATTCTTTCTAAGTATGTGTACCTTTTGGAGAAAATCTGGCCAAATATCTTTCAATCAGTTCCTTCACAGGAGAGATAATACAGTTAGGATCTGCCAGCTCCTCCTGCATAGTCCAGTTATTTTTTTCTCTCAGTTTTTGCATGTGTCAGTTTTACAATTGCTCCCATGGGTCATAATAAACCAAGACATAAAGAAAATATATTCAGCATATTTTGAAAAATAACAAGCTGTATCCTTTACAGGAAATGTGGGCTGAGGCACATTATACAAACTTTTGTCATGTCCTTTAATCTCACTTAACAGGGACATAGTTCAGCCATGCTGGTTTCTTCAGAGCATGTGCTGATAGGTTTTAATTAATAAATCAAATTTCAGCTTCTGTGACTGCTAGAAAACGTTAACAGCAAAGTCACTTTGACAGAGCTAGTTTTCAACATACTATCCTTCTGCTGAAAGATCCCCAATGAATCCAATATTTGTCTCAAGCACTGAGGAGAGCAATGACCTACTACAAACAGCACTGCCTGGCAGTCAGAGCTTGTCGTCATTACATTACTGCCACAACAACTCATTCCCAACCTCGATGAATAAACACAGGTATTAAATCATTCAGCTGATGGGGAAAAAAAAAAGAAAGAAAAAAAAAAGAAAAAAAAAAAAAGAAAAAAAAGAAAAGCAGATTCCATTCAAATCTATGTACTATGATGTTTCTAGACTTAATTTTCTGAGTAGTGTATCTTAACAAAACTCTGGCTTCTGGCAGATGGGAGTGTGAGCTAAGGCAGGGCTATATGCCTTAGCACAGGAATTTTCCAGCTATTCCAGCACAACAATGCTGTCAGTATAATGCACTTTTGAAACCCGCTATGAAATCAGTCCAAAAGTAATGAGAACCAAGCAGACTGTTCTGGATCTGGAATAGGTGCTCCAGGTGAAACCCCCAGCAAAAGGAAATATTCAGTGACTGAGAACATCTGCAGGTTGCAGAGATAAGGGTGGGATTCAAAGACAAAGGTGGGATGGAGAGACAAGGGTGGGATGTGAAGATGAGGGTGAGATAAGGGGTTGAGCAGACATGCAGCTCAGGTGAAAGAGGTCTTTCACCAAATGTCAGTTGTATCCTTCCTCCCAGCACAGACACACAACCTGGCTTCTTCACAGTGCATCTCTAGACCCTTTGGCGTCTGAGAGCCATCAGATACCTCCCATGTTGACTAAATTAAAAAGCATCTCTGCAGGAAAGCAACAGTGTGCTTCAGAACTTTTCTGATGAGTAACTTGAAAACATGCAATTGCAAAGGTTATTTTCCATTGTGGACAGCTGAAGGACACACAGAAATTCAGTACCCCTGCTATTGCAGCTACTGAGACCTGAAAAACGGGTTCATTACCAGTTCTGCAGGTGTAGCAGGAGGATATGGATCTCATATCTTTGGTTTCACTTGTTCTCGGTGCTCCTTACTCGATCAGGCAGAGTTGTTGTTGTTTCTGGTTCATTTTTCCTTTGCTCAGATCTGTCTTGCAGGCAGTGTTTGGGAAGAGCACCTGCCCCTCCAGCACTATTTTGCATGAGCAGATCTCCAAGAACTTTACAGAAAGAAAAGAAATGGAAGGAATGAGGCAGATTTGAGGCAGTTGGCAGGGCCAGGCAGGTACAGAAGCACTGTGGATCAATGGATGATGCTCAAAAAGAGCAGATGGAAGAGTTGTCATGTGAAAACACAGGGTGGTAGGTCCTGGCTTGATACCCGAGCTCTCTAAATACTCTGTGGCTGCCACTACCACTGAAACGCACCAAGGACACCTGTTCCTGTGCTGGTTCACCTCTGGAGAAGAAGTTACTGGTACAAACAAACACATGCTGCTTCAAGTAGCCGTGGTTTCTATGGAGAACCTAAAGTTTTCAGCCCCAATGTGCCAATGTCACACAAGTATCACTATGATGCTTTCAGGTTTTTGTCCTCCATTTGTTAAAGAAAATTACTTGTAAAAGCTACATTAAAAGAAAGCCATAAAATCAAGCACTCACATGTTATGAAATGTAAGAATTGCAGTTGTGTTCTTTAATTCAACTCTTTTTTTGTCCCTGCATGATACAATCTTTAATTACATTCCACCAGCTAAACTTGTAAGTAAAATGCTACTGCTTACTTTTACTGGTAATTTGCTATAGAAAATAATATGCTAAACATTAATGACATGCTCAGTGATTTAATATTACCAAAGTAATTATGCAATAAAATATTGTGGGGATGACTCCTCATACTGTACTTACTGTACAAATGTTTCAGTGAACAGAATGGAAAGCCTGGAGCTTGAAAGTATCTTTTGGCAAAAAAAAAAAAAGACATTCAGTCAGTAAGAAAAGTTATCTCAGAAAAATGCAAAGTATGTGGACTAATTACTTCGCTTTATTGCTCAGACATTCAGCAAGAGAAGAGAAAGAGGAGAGGAGAGGAGAGGAGAGGAGAGGAGAGGGGGGGAGAGAGGGGGGGGGGGGGGGGGAGGGGGAAAGGGGGGAAAAGGGGGAAAAGGAGGAAAAGGGTAAAGGGAAGAAGGGAGCATTTGCATATATATATATATATGTCCAAACTGAAATATTCTAAATTTACTTTTTAAAAAAAATGAGTTGTATTTTTAAATGTCCTAAAATACACTTTCTAGGTTTCAGAAAGTAAACAATCTCCCAACTAAAAATATTTCACTTTGAGTCAAATCAATTTCTTGGTGGATCAGAAAAAAAAAGATATTTTATTTCATTTAGCTAAGGGAAATAAAACTGAAGGAGCAATAAAAAGCAATTTTTCAGGCAGGGTAGAGAAGAGAAAGCTCTGTTATTTTCACTGGTTTTTCTGTTAACCTTTTCAGAACACTCTTTTCCTGTATTTATTCTTATATATCTATGCTGTAGACAGCATGTTTACAAAGCAGACTGAATTTTTGCTTCCTTCCAATTAACCCCTGTGCCATAGAAGCTTCCAATAATCTTTTTCCACATTCTCATTTAATCTCCAGTTCTCTCCCCACTGATTTGCTCTTTTGCATTTGTCATTACAGTGCTTTCTGCAGCATGTCTCCTTCTGGTGAGCATGAATCTGCAAAAGCAATTTCCCTCACTTTTTTGGGCAGTTTTTTGCAATAGCCTCTCTGCCTTCTTTTTCATCTTCTGGGATGAGAGGCTTCTCCTTCCCAAAGTCCAGGGCCCGAGATGGCCAGACAGCTTCTTCCGTCCAGCAACATGGATCCTTTCTATAGCTTTCATACTTTCCTGAAGGGCAAGTCTCCAGAAATATCTGCTAGTTTCTATCTGCCACTGGATGTGACAGATGGGTGTCTTCCTCCCGTCTCTGAACAGTGAGCAGAGGGGTTCTCTTCTTGTGACAGGGACAGCCTTTTCAAAATGTGGGGCAGCAGTGTGACACAAGGCTTCACAAGGGGATAATTATAGGTCCATAAATTGGTGACATGTACTTCCTAAGTATACTAAATGTGGGTAATAAAATGATGGCACTTTCCACAGGCCTTCCAAGGAGACGGGATAAGCCATGGAGAAGTGCTAGCATGTCAGTGCAAGAACATCAGAGTTTTATTCACAAAGTTTTATAGCGATGTAGAGTTGTGATTTTCATAGAATCATACAATGGTAGGGGGTTGGAATGGACCTCTGGAGATCATTGAGTTCAACCCCCCAATATTTCTAACAACTAATCTGAATGTACACAGTATTGTGTGAAACATACCTTATTGAGATTTCCACAGTGAACCATTCCTTTTGCTTTTTCCAAGCACAAGATCGTCAAGAGCTCAAGTATCAAGTTCTCAGATGAGACCATATACTAAATCTTGGGCAAAATCAAAGAAGTTTAACAAAACAATTCTTTGTTCACCAGCATTCTCTGACAGAGCACATGAGGAAAACTACATTAAGAATCAATGATGCAAGGGAGTTCTGGGCATTACGATGGGTAGCAATGCTTGAATTGTGCAGCAGTGCCACATGTATGTCACAGCTGTCAGGATGAAGTTGCATGGTGGCAGCCACTCCTAAAAACGTGAAGCAACACAGAATGGTCAAAAATACTTAAAAAAAAATAATAAATCACCTTATGAAAACAAG
>WUAM01000131.1:1494978-1513146 GCA_024336885.1 Actenoides hombroni
TTATATCAAACGAACAAATGGGAAGATGTAAAGGCAAACCTTAGTAGTTGCATGTAAATGAAGCAAGAGCATAGGCAGCCAAGCCACCATCACCACCAAAACTCCAACTAAAAGAAACAAAAAACCTTTGGATTTTAAAGTCAAACTTAATAGACGAGTGTTAAAACACATACTAGCTGCTTTATGGCTGTTGTCTGTAGCTTGGTTGTAACCAGAACTCATACAGACACCGAGACTGAAAAAGATACTTGTGAGGTTGCTATCAAAGGATCTAGGCAAAGATTATTTTCCACCATGTTCTCTTTCTGAAGGATAGGTTTTCCAGTGAGGTTAATATCACCAGCAGTTATTTTTCATGTGTTGAGACCTGTTGTGTCACCTGTTGAAATTCTGTCTCTTTCTTTTTGAGAAGTGAGGGAAATAATGAATGTTAAACGCAGTGTCTGTGATTCCTAATAGATCATTAGCTCTTTGGCATTACCATTGAGAACTAATTAAGAGCTCTTACTCTTTAATTATAAACCTACTTATAAAGTTAGAGCCCTGGCAGTGCTGCTGTACTTCTCTAAGCTCTTCTCTCAATGCTGCTTTTGTAGCTGGAATCCCCTTCTCTAACTGTGAAGTCAGGTGTAATGTTCCAGCTGTGTTTGCAGCCAAGTAACTACCCTGCCACTTTGAGGGGTTAGCTGTTAAACCCCGGGGAGTTGGGAAGGTGTCATCTGAGGGAGCGTTTCCATCAGGGCTGCCTCCACCAATGGGCAAGTGCCTGGAATACTAAAAAGAGATCCCGTGGTTGAGTTTTGTTTATTTTAGTACAATAGATGCAAGTGCTGCATGTGATTCATTTCACGGAATCTTTAGAGAGCGGAGTGAAAATAAATATGCCAACAAGATGTCTGTACTTTCTGTACAGTTGACAGAAGGAGAGGGGAAAAAGAATCCAAGGTAGCTTAAGGGCTGGAGCTGCTGATGCCTGACCTGCAGCTGCTCTGATGCCCAGTACTCATGAGTTGGCACCCGCCCCATCTGTATGACCTGCAGGGAAAGGCCGTGCAAGGTGTCAGCCACCTTAGATGACAATGAACAGAGTGCCTTAGCTGACCGGCAGGACGTGTAAAGAGAGATCTGCTGTGCAGGTCAGCTTTTATAGAGGCTTAGGTCTTGGGTTTAGCTGGGCGAAGGTGTGGATCCATTCATGTTATTTGCTGTTGCAAACACTGTCCTGGGATGAGATACCCAAATAGGGTCCCCATTCCCAAAGGCTTTTCTTTGGGTCATCCTGCTGATTTGGAGGAATGGTTTGAATGTGGTTTTCTCCTGAATGGCAGGATCTCTGGTATAGAAATCAGTGGAGAAAACATGGATGGCATCACCACAAGGGCATAGGCATTCAGCTAGGATAATGAAAGCCAAGTTTTGGGTTGTGGCCTGAGACAGACCTAGGGGGTTTTAAACCTGAACACTTCTTGTCCTTGTGTTTGTATTGTACAAAAAGGTTTGTGGTGCAGCCGGTCCATTCCCAGACTCCTGATTTTGTTGTTGGGATAGAGGACAGACCTGGAAGTTGCGCTTTGAAGAGCACATCCTGTGTTTTGGCAGTTGAGGTGTGACGGGTTGACCAGGGGGTTTGAGAACCATGTGGAGGTTTGGATGTGCGGTTCTGGTTCAAACAATGTTATGAAGACTTCAATGTTGATACTCCTACCCACTGGTGGAAAGTTGCGTGCATGAAGGGTAGTAGCAGTAGTACCTGGTAGTAGCACTGCTGAGCAGGATGATGAAAATTTTATTCCTATCTAAAATTCTATCGGGCATCTAAACCCTTGAGGGTTAAGAGGAAAAGCGTTATGAAAGTGACGGTTGATGTTCTTTGTATCTGCATTCCTAGATTACTGTGAGGAGGATAATGTGAAGTCATTCACTGAATATTACGGCATTGCATGAAAGGAATGTAACATTGGGCCATAAATTAACAGAAACAGGAAAAGCTCATTCTCAAATCTGGTTTGTTCATCTGTTTGTATATAGAAATATCCCTTTGCACCAACGACTTGTACTGCATAAATGTAATTTTTATAACAACAGAACCTACCATGGCAAGCACAAAGACAAGTTCCCCCTTCTCTTTTTAATTCATGTGTGTAGGAAAGTAGTTGTAGGTTATTCTCTAGGAGTATTTTTGCTGCAGTACTTCATGTTGAATAAAGCAGGATGGTAGTATGGTATCGATCAGCATCAGTCCAACAGACGCCTTTCCTCTCTAACCATTTGAAATTTAAAAGAAGCACGTGTTGGAGTGCAAATGTAGATGGGTTTAGTTGCATTTTAACATACTCGCCAGTCAAGGTGAGCTCAAGCAATCCTAATGTGACATGCTTGACATAATCCCAAGGGGATTAGTTATTAATACATTTGAAAACTAAAGTCTGGTCTTGCTTCAGTGTTTTTCTTCAATGACACATGTTCAAAATTAAAGCTTTTGTGGCAAGTTGATTATAAACTTTCTATGAGTCAAAGCAACTGAGAGCTGTTGTTGGAGCTGTCAAGATACATTCTAATAGCTCTAATTTTTAGCTGACTATGAAAGCTATATTTATCCACTGAGGATTTTCTCTGATAGGAAACCATTTCATAGGTGTTCTCCTCTCCCCTTTTCTCTTCCTTTTCTGTAACTTTTGGGCAATTATTTCTTCTAATCAGGAGCAGTATGTGGTTACACCACCTGTTTGCATCTGTAGAGGCTGTGTGGGGCTAGCACTTAGAGCAATTCTTTGTGACTTTTAATGGAAATTTTGGGGTGAAGGAGGATAATTTTAAGTTCCCAATGCCTGAAGTTAGCAATAGGGTTTCTTCCGTCGTTGTGCCTTCTTCCTACCTGCCTCCTGTCCCTGGTCTTTGACACGTGACTCTGTGGTTAGTCTGGTGCTTTCTCATCACTTTGTAGGACTGAATTGCATCTCTTTTTATGTTGGTGGATGTTTTTTCCATGTGCATTTTAGTCTCTTGTAGCTTCTGCTTCTGGAAAGCTGAGAGGAAAGACTTTTTCACGCTGATGAGAACACAGATTGAAAGAAATTTGGAAGTATAACATTAACAGGATTCAGGTTCGTGGCTCTGTCATTATGATGTCAGCATTTTATCTGACAAGTCAGAGCATTTAATTATAAACTGTGGGAACAAGCAAGTGTTTAACTACTTAGAAGCTGATGTTTGGCCTCATTTTGTTCCCTCGTACCATAGGCCTGGTTATACCCAGGGAAAGAGAAGGCTGTTGGAAATAAATGAAGAATGGGATTTGAGTTGGTGTATTGCCCTGGTCTGTAAGTGTGCAAAGGTTAATGCGTTTGCTGCACATGAAACTCTGGTTTTGTTCTTCAAATGTTACTCTTGTGTTTTACTTGTGTAGTGCTATGAATAAACAAGGGCTTTCTAAATTACTTTAGCATATGGTGTTGTTAACAGAGTTGCTTTCTGAACACTTTTAGTGGATGTGTTGCTTAATGTAGTAGCCAGAAATTCTCTTGTATCTAGCACTAATTTGTGGTAATGTTTAAGTACCTTTGGGACAAGAGTAATCAATGCACTGCACAACCTCATAGGTAAAAAAATGTAAGCTGAAGCCTTGCAGACTCTTCGGCAGCATCTGGGCCTTGTGCAGTTCACTATGGAGCACATTAAATAAAAATAGTCATGTGGTCATGGTCAGAGGCGACTTCTTTTTTTTTTATCTACTGGAGATGGACAAAACATTATGATTGTGCTAATTATTCTGAGAGTCTTTGTGTCCCAGTTGTGTGTTTGAGCTCTGTACAAGGGAAGGAGTGATTGGAAGACAAAAATGGCCTGCCCTGTATTTGCAAGGGAGTTGGGATGAGTGCTGTGTCCAGGCTATGGGCAAGCAGAGCTGATTCCTGAATTAATTACCTGACACTGAAATCAGAAATATGAGAGTAAACCTGTAGCATGTGAGGTGTGGGTCACTGGACCAATGCAAGAATTGGAGTTCTTCATGCTTTTCTTCAGGAGTACAGTAGGGTATGAAATACATTCCCCAGAGGTGTGACTTCAGAGCAAATTGCATGTCCTGAATAAAAGCTGTAAGAATATGTGAGTTAGGAGACATTTTGCAAAATATAGGACAAATGTGTCCTAGAAATTTTGGAGGGGATGTCGGGACAAAGTTTTATGTTTGAAAATGGTTGTGGTTGATCCAAACATCAGTTTGCCCCTGTATGTAGGGATCTCTGATGTGAACCACATGCTGACTGTAATATGTACCCTGTGCCAGAAGCTTGTTTGCACTGCAGCTGTATTTTGCCTTCCCTTTGAATATGAAAAAAGAGGCTGAATAAGTTGTGTGCTACAGGTAGTTTGTTCACCCTGTTAAATATAAGCAAGTGTTCTTTGCTAAGCTTGGGATCTGCTATGTTAGGCTTTCTTGGGAAACGCTTGTCCCAAATAACCATGAGAAGGAGCTATTGCCATTGGGGACTGTGTTCTTATCCAGTATACACTCTTTGTTCTTCTGTTCATCTAGTACATGGTCTTTGTGTTCATCTGAAAGAGAAAACCACCAACTTAAGTGTTCTGCATTGGGAACTGACACAGGGATGAGTGCTTACACATACCTTCAGGCCAGTCATCTGCTCCACTCCATGGTGGAGCAGCAACCAGCACGGCACTTGACTCTGCCAACAGGTAGAGTAATGCTCTGAAGCACCTGGGTGTCACCCACTCTGCCACCTGATACGAAAGGGTGGTTGAACCTACTGCACCTTCCTTTCTGGCCAGTAATTTAAGGTTTGGAGGATTCGTAGCGATGCCCTCATGACACTGAAATTTAGAGTAGTAAACAACACTGTATTGTTTGTGGGTTCTGTAGCTGAGCATAAATAGCACTGATATCCCTCCTTAGCCTTCACTTGTTGCTGGAGTTGGTTGGTTGGCAGAGAAGTGTTTACCACACTTCAAGTGGTCACATACAGGACGGGTTCAAAGACCTGCAAAAGGTGTCAGGAGTGCAAATCAATAATATTTTGAGTGTATACATTTCAGCCAATAAGCCCTACTGACTGCATTTCTTTTGCTTTTGTTGTGTGCTCAGATCTGAGATTTCAAAACTGTCACATGTATATTCTCCTTCTACAGGGTGGTTTATTTTAGTTCCCTATATTGTATTTTTTTCCATGCTCTTCTCAATCTTTGTTTCTCTATTTCTTTGGGTTTCTCCTAATAGTCTCATTCTGTCTTGTGTATCCGTCCAACCATCCATCTTCAAAGGGGTTTTCTGTGTTCCTTTTGCTCTAGAATGATTACATTAATAAATTCCTTCTCTGGCTTAGTAGTTTAACCAGAAGGATTCTGGGTATTTTGCTTTTCTGAAGTGATGCTCAATCTCAGATTTATTGTATGGCTGGTTTTGGTTCTGTAATCTGTACATTTCTGAAAATAATAAATAAGAGAAGTCATTATGCCTATCTCCCATGGGAAATTTAACTACTTCAGTATAGATTCCTAGTATTGGTGCTACCTTGGCAATTAACCTTTATCTCCTCTAATTGAGAGACAGCTTCATTCAGGAATAATGTGTCACTTTAAACACATTCAAAGTTTTAAATGGCTATACCAGGAAAGGACACGGTTTTAATAATGGTTGCTAAAAGCTTTCTGACTTCTTGCAGACAGTTCTAATAATGAGAACTCTGTGATCTGAACTTCTGGAATTACGATAACTTCTGTTCATGTGTGTGATACAGATTCCTGGAAATCTGAGGAGTAGTCTTCAGTGGCTGAAGAATGCAGTTATTCCTGGAGGTGTGGGTATCTCATGAAGGGAACTGAAGTAGGATCAGCTAGTATCCAAAAGGTAAGTTCTTGGGTTTTCTCCAGTTACATTTCTACTGAGGTGCACCATAGTGTTCATTCACCTAGATGGATTAAAAGCTGATTAAAATCATCAATGATTAGACACTGGAGAGAGGCTCTTGGGAAGAGGCTCATGAAAATGCACTGCATGTTGTTCAAACTTTTAACAATAGTTTTGACACCTCGTCTTCAAATATTTGGATGTTCTGTATCTCATGTGGTGCTTAATATCAACTGCTTGCCTTCAACTGCCTGCTCAGTGCAGGGGGGACCCTGCTTCTCCAGGCGTTGTAGAGTGTGTGCAAATGCAGTTGGGAGAATTGGTTTCATCAGCAACAGTTGGAGATACTCATATGGTATCACAGCTGTGAACTTGAGTTCATATAAGTAATGTGTGCTTAATCTTCCTGTGCTGTCAGTGACAGGAAGAGGAGGAAGATTTTTTTCCTCCATATTTAATGATGATCTTAAAGGTTTTTGACAAGCAAATTTGAGAATGTATACTATAAAGCAAGTTAGGAAACAATTGTGAGTGAAGTTTCTTTCAATTTCTATGCAGCTTTGAATTTGCACTTTTATCTATTGGTATTCCAATGTTATTCTAATATGATTAAAACCTAATTTACCTGAGTTTGCATATCACTTCATCTTTATGGAAGGTGGTGGAAAATGTAAATGCCTTGGTTTTGAATTCTAGCAGCACTTGGAATATTTTGGATTAGTTTTTTAATTGCTCTTTTTTGTTGTTTGTTTGTTGGTTGTTGGCTTGTTTTTTTCCTTTATTATCAGTAATCCATTCATCTGGTTTGGAAATTTCAAGAGAATGAGGAAAGCTGGTTGATTTATTTATTTCTTTATTTTTAAACAACAGTGCTTAAGCACCACCAGTCTGCCCTTTTCTTCTGTGACGTGAACTGTAAATTCATGAAGACATTGAAAACTCAGAATGTAGTTCCTGTTTTCCTTACCCATATTTGTGTAAAACCTTATCAACATCAGAATGTATCAAGCCATGTTGATTGATATTTGCGTCTTGGACTCTTTCTGCCTAAACATCTCTATAAGAGTACTGTACAAATTAAAAACCAGAGCAGTAAAGATAACTGATGGCATTCTCTTGCCTAACAGTCCATACAGTGAGATAAAATGCCTCATGGTTTTAGGTTGACCTTGCCTTGACTTTCATTCAGATATAATTTGTTTGATGTCTCTTAAAAGAAGAAAGGAAGCCATACATGGAGTGGAATTGCACGTTGCTGCTGACATAATGTCCTTCATCTAATTCACTAAAAGTAGTAGGATTTTATAGTTTCCCTAATTTTTCAGGAGGCTCAACCTCAACATGAGGAAATACTTCTTCACTGTGAGGGTAACTCACCCACTGTCAGTTACCCTCACAGTGCAGAAGTATTTCTATATAACTGTGAGTTACCCACTCACGGAGAGGGTAACTCACTGGAACAGGCTGCCCAGAGAGATGGTGAATCTCCATCGCTGGGGACTTTCAAAAGCCTCCTGGACTTGTTCCTGTGTGATCTACTGTAGGTGATCCTGCTTTGGCAGGGGGGTTGGACTAGATGATCTTTAGAGGTCCCTTCCAACCCCTGCCATTCTGAGATTCTATAAAATGAAAAACTGATCTCTGTTTCATGACTAGGTGTAATTAAGATGGAATATTTTCATTCTGCAATTAGCAATTTGCAATTAATAATGGTTTTGGGATTTTTTTTGTTTTGGTTTGGTTTTTTTGAGTTCTGTTTGTTTGTTTTGTGTTGGTTTTTTTTTGTTTGTTTTGTGGTGGTTTTTTTCTTGTTCCCCCCCCCCAGTCTATGTATATTGTCTTGCAAGGTGACTGTTTTTCTTAGCTGGCTTGTGAAAAACAAGATGGAACTTGACGGAAGAGGAACTCTTTCTTTTCCTTTTTAAAACAAAAAAGAATTGTTAGAGAAATTGTATTTTCTTACCCTCCTGTTCGTCGGTAGACCTCCCCCAGGGATGTCAGTGCCTCCTCTTACAGGCAACTTTGTGAAGTTGGTTGGGCACCTTGCTGAAAGTTTCCTAGCTTGTCATGGTAGCTCTGCTGAGGAGAGAGTGAGTGGATCCCGTGGCTCTGGCATGGTATATAGATGCCAAGTGCTAGGAATTTCTGGAATGTAGAGTTGTGCAGCACTGATAAAGTTTGCTTTGTTTCCTCAGTGACTTGACCCATTGAGAAAATGTGGTTCCCTAGGAAGCTTTAATAGCTCAAAGTTGGTATTGAATAAAGGGAAAGGCCCCAACATAATTCTGCTTGTTTTCACCTGCTGCCTGAAAGATTAATTTTCTTAACCTCAGCACAGAAAATATAACCCTGAGTTTTGAAAGTGATTTATAGAGATCCTTCACACTTATCAGTTTAAGTAAATATGCTGCAGGCTTCTGCGTTCCAGCTACAGCCTCTTCATAACCGAGTCGGTTTACAGTGCGGTAATTTCATTTGGGGGCAAGAAAGTTTCAAGGAAAAAACACCTTCTAATTAGAGTGATATAATTACTCTGCTTGCCTGCTGCGGTTTCGTATGACTTCAGAAAAATAGTTGAGTGATTAATCTTTAATTTTCCCCATCATTAACTTAATAAGGAAACGGGAGATAGAATGAAAAACAAACAGCAGAACTGTACAACCGGGACGTTATTATGCCAAATCTTTTTGGCTTTTTCATTTGGTGAGAAATACCATTCTGCCAACTACATGAAGTGTAGCAGCAACTGGTTAGCTCAGATAATTTGTAGAAATCTTCTAACGGGTTTGAACTCTATTGAAGTCTTTGCAGAGCTAAGTCCCCCTTGGGTTGAGTGGGGTTTTTTTCCATGGTTTTATTTGGGAGCAAATGTTACATAAACTAACTTCTAATATCACAGAATTCCCTCACATTCACTTTTCTATGGGGAAGGAGGCCATCCCCGACGCTCTAGTGAAATACACTTTGAAAGGGTTTGGTTCCATTTTCATGCCAGTTGCTTTCTTTATTCACCGTGCTGATAAGCCAACTTAGTTGTGGGGTAGTGTAGTTCTCATAAGGAACATGGCAGAATTGTTCAAGTTTCTTGGAGAACAAAACAAAGGCAGCGGTGGAAGCAAGTTGCTCTTTTCATGTGTCTTGATTTTAATTCTTAACCCGATGTAAAACAGGCAACGGAATTCCACGAGTGTGATGCTGGGACAGAGAATATGCCTGGCTGTTTGCAAATGTTCTTCTGGAAGCCATCCTTTATTTCATTTGTAAATACTTACAAAACCAGGCCCGTGTACATCTGTGGGGAGCAACACAGCAACAGAACTTGTAGCAATCTTAACTAACCTGCTTGGAGGCCTCTGCATGTTAATAATATAAAGTAAACAGCTGAGGAATGTGTATTGCTGTTGACAGTGAGCGACTGTAAACATCCTCGACTGGAAGCTGTGAAGCAGCAGATGGGGCTTTCAGTCGGATGTTTGCAGCTGCCAACTGCCACAGACGTCAAGAAATGTTTGACACCTAAAGCATAGCTGTCTGTTTAAAACTTCTATTCTATTTGGTTTATCACAGGCATATGAATTTAGGCCAAACTTTGCTACGTACTGCTTAATCTTTCTTGTGATGTCTGTGTCTGAATATCTAGAAGTCATCCAATCTCTGTCAGGAAAGAGCAAAAATGGAATCAATTAGGTTATATTTTTAACTGCAAACTCAATTCTGAGTTTTCTGAGGTGAGTTTCTGTGCAGCTCGCTTGGCTGTACAGGTTGCTTGGCTTTGTTTCTAAACTCAGGTACAAAGTTTTTACATGATTATTTTTCATGTTTACCATCTCTGCAGTGGTTCATTTAGAATTGGAAATCCTAAGCCTTGTAGGAAGCAATCATTTACGGGAATTCTGGAAATGAGAAATGCACCAATCAGAGCAACCATAGAGAAAAAAAAATAAAAATAATAAAAATAGAGTCCTGGATGAGGCCCAACCCTGCAAAATGATGTGGAGGTCAGGGAGATATCATGCAACTGGGTTCATCTCTGACGTTATCACAACATTTCAGCTTTTAAGGTTCAGTGATCCTGTCCCTTTCTTTCATTCTCCCTCCCTTTCAAAAAAAAAAAAAAGGAGGAAATGCTGAAAGCTGATTCATACTTTTCTAACAGTCAGCTGAAGCTGAGGCTATTTCAAGATTTCAGTCCTGCGAACTAGTTTAATGTGTGGATGAGCCCCTGTGCTTAAATATGACCCCAGGACATAGAGAACAGTTTATGTGCCTGGGACAGTATTTAATGATTGCTATCACACCAGAAAAAGAGCAGCAAGGTTGTAGCACATAACTGATTCAAGTTGATACTGAAAGCACGAGTGTATTCACTCCTGAGAGAAGATAGACATCTTGTTGGTATGTATGTTAAGTATCTACCCCTTTGGTAAAGAGAGTAGTGTTGTTAACTTGTGTTTTATTGTTGTCAGTATCTTTGTTTCTCAAATGTGTGCATGTTGGTCTAAAAGTATGAGGGGACATAATATAAACATTAATCTGTCCCTTTACATTTCACATAAGATACAGATAACCTAAGACACTCTGGAGTGTATGACTTATTTGTTTGTTTGTTTTTCAAGGACTTCATGCTCTGGTCAGAATACTTATAAAAATAAAAAAAAAAAATAACATGCAAGTGGCTAAAGTGGTGTCTGCAATGTCAAGAAAGTATGCTCTGTATCTGTGGAAACTTCTCTAAACTGTGTTTTGCAAATAGCTTCCAGTGTAGATTTGTACACTTGCCATAGATTCAGATTATATTGTATTTCAGTAGTGCTTGAAGGTTCCTGTTAGGATCAGTGCTGTACCTCATCTTGCACACTTCACTGTCTGTAGTAGGGTACAAACTCTTCCAACAAGGGACTACAATCTAATCCAAGGCCAATGGCATCAAAGTGGAATCTAGGTAATTTTGGCAGGGGATAAATGGAAAGCGTGGGATGAAAACCAGTGGGGTGAAGGGGATGAGCTTAGGTGTAACTGTCTGTGTATGAGCAGGTTGAGTTATTTGCTTAATTGGAATGGAAGAAGACCGAAGATGTATCTTCTTAGACAGTTATTTGTCTGGCTATAAATATATTGAAAGATGATGGTTTGGTTGGATGGTATGTGAATTTGAAGTTAGGACAGACACTGATGAAGCTGTGTTTTTTTTGGCTGAACTTTTTTTTCTAAGTACAGCAGAGGGAACAGGTGAAATGGGCAGAGGTTTCCAGAAGTCTTTTTTGCAAATCTAAGTAACTCTGAAAAGTTTGTAGTGGACTCAGAGTAGTCAATATGAATGCAACATTTGACTTTTAAGTGTGTTGCAAAATTACTGGCATACTGACCAAGCTCAGGGCCAAGAAATTGTAGAAGTAGCTGAGTTTTCTCTGAGTATCTATGGCAGAAGAAACTGGAATTACTGGCAAGAGCCAGTTTATATTTGTGAATGATAGACATGGGTGTTACTGTTGACAAAGTAAGACAGTAATGAAGAGAACTGTGGTGCAACAAATAAGTGTTTAGGTGAGTTCTTCTGCAACCTTTCTGGGCTTGGAAGTGGCTTTATTGACAACCCAGAGAACTTCCTAAGTGACCTTGTAATGAAATTCTTGAAACTTGGATGCACTTGAGAAACACTACCTAGACAGAGGATTCTTGACATAATCTCCATCTGGAAAGCTTCACGCTGTGTTTGAAGATGAGGATTGAGCAATAGGAGAGAACTTGCATAGGCAGAGTATTTAATATCGAAAGCATTAAGTACCTCCTGTGAAGATTTACATATTGATAATACTTGTGCTTTGGCAGGAAATTCTTTCAATACCCATTCTATTACTCTTCTTCCTGAATTACGTGCTGTCTCAAAGTTCAGCGTGTTTCCTCTTGGAAAGTGTAGTAGTATGTTGGGACTGTTTTCTTCAGCCTCTAATCTCGTTACATGCACACAAGGAGTTTTCTTCCAGAAAACAGCTTCAGACACGTAACCCACTCTTCTGCCAGCTACCTCTTAAAACCTGCTAGAGCTATACTTCAGAAGAACATTAAGAGCAGTGGTTCTGTCTGCAGTGGAAGCTGGCTGATAGGTTTGTGTTACACTAAATGCTGGTGTATGTTGTCTTATCTGGTACTTCTTGAGGTCACTGACTCGCTTGGACAGGAGGGTCTTGCTTTCAGGTCGCAGCTTCCAGATTTAGGTAGATCAAGTCAATCCCTCTTCACCTCTCTACGTAAGTAATGGTTGTATTCTTAAAAAAGCTACTTCCCTCCCCAGCCCTATTGAAAGGGAAGAGCAGTTCTTGTCTGAGGGGTCCTGCTCTGGACTCCGTAGAAGTTCTGTCTGCCGACCAGGAAGGAGAGAAGGAAAAGGGGAAAGTCAACCAGCGCTACTTACCATGCGTGCTGTTTATGGAAATCCTCTTTAAAATGACGGGGCAGCTGTTGGAAAAAGCACAATCCATCTGCCTACATATGCACTTGTTATGAAGAGAATACAGTTGATGATGTGAATGGAAAGCTTTCAGTACTGAGCTGCTGTTCCTACTCAAGCCACACTCAAAACCATAAATTGTTCAGATACATGCTTTAACTCTTTGCTTGAAAAGTAGCAGTGTTTAATAGCCACACTTTTGGGGGGAGTGTTCTTAAATAAATTTTAAAACAAATGTATTACATTTATTCTTTGTTAATGACATGTGCAATAGGTGTTATGCAATGTTCTTGTTTTGTTTAAAAACACAGTAAAAGAAAATGGATTTATCCTGTAGCTCTACAAGAAATCTGAATTGGAAAGGATGATTCTCTTGAGTTGAACGGGGCATATAACTTTTTTCCCTTCAAGCAGTAATTTATAGACCAAGAAGCATGAAATCACTGCTCTTTTTTTTTTTTGTACTCAGAGATTGTTCTGTTTTTTCCCTAGAGCTTCAAACAGTTATTATGAAACAAATAAACGAACAAAGGATATGAGAAGGAAGCCACGTGCCGTACAGTGACATGGTGTTTTTCCAGATGATGTCTTGAGGCATCTTTTTAGCTGTGGATGTAAACGTAGCTTCTTTTATTTAACAATATTTCTCTTGACTTTTAATATGGGTAGCTAGCATTTTGCTCCAATTCAGACTTCCTGTCACTAGCACTTGATTTTTCTTGTGAGTAAATTTGGAAGTATTTTCAGTAACTTTGTCTTGTGTTGCTGAAGATTTTTCTTCCCCCTTCCCTTGTATGCCCTTTGATTAAATACATACCTTCTTTGATAATGCAAAGCATAGAAAATTAACTCCAGAGCTTCTGCCTATAGCAAGGCAAGAGTATTATTGGAAGAGAGAGGTATTGCTCAGAGATTTCTTTTGCAGACTCTTCTGAGCATCCAGGTGTATTTCAGTCAATAGCTGGCCTGTCTTGCAGTGTCTGCCTGGAGAAGCTCTGAGGCTGTTCTGTATTCTTCATTGCACTCTTATTTTTATTTTTTAAATTTAATTATATATATTTTTTTATTCTTGTCTTGTTTAAGGGCAGATGATTTGCTTTTAGCTCTCCAGGATGCTTTGCAGAGATCTCTTGTCTCTTTGCTTTCAACAGATCACTTATCCCTTTGCCTTCCCCTGACTCACCTTTATTCGTTAGATGCAACTTAAACTGCTTGCTTTTTGTCAAGGCCATCGCAGCCTATACGTGTATTAACTGCCACATCCAGTTGTTCTGTAATGCCATTACTGGCCTGAACTTTTTCTATCTTTTTTCAAACTTTTCAAACTTCTTTTACTGGATTTAGGAAATAAAAAGCTCGTCAGTCAACAACCTTTCTAACTACTTCATTGTATAGTAAAAGCTTTAGGAAGAGTTTGTGCACTCTTCTGAAGGCCATAGGCTGTTAAGAGATCTTCTTACCATAGTGTTTATAGTTCCATTTATTTATTTATTTCCCCCTACCCCTCATCACCTTTTGTATACTTGAGAGTGGCATTAATATTTTCTTATTGCCGTGTTGACTTGGCAGGATGGATAGCTGTGTTTGGGATGTGTGCTGCCATTGCTGGGGAAACTGCTTTATCAAGTGCAGAATGGTGAAAACATTTCACTTCCTTCAGAAGGGTTTTCACCATTATGCTTAGGAACAAGTGTTCCTCTATGTAGGTATTTTTATATGTGTGTATACACAATATGTTTGAAACAAATTTTATTAAGAAATTCTACTGTACCAGGCTGATGTGCTCTGCCTTGTGTTTTTGTTTGTGTGTATACAGACACATAAATGGCATACATACCTCAGGAAAGGAGGAGATGAGGCAAAGGAGGTTGTGCGAATGGCTCAGTTTTTTCCACCAGTAACCCAGGTGTGCGTGCTGGTCAGAGTAAACCAGCCTTGTATCCTAGAATTTCTTAATACAACCAACTGAATATTTAGTCTGTCTACATTAAGAACAAATGCTGCTGTTTGTTTAGAGCAAGGATCTTATTAGTGTGTCTGCAGTTTAATGTATGGAGTCTAGAGCAAGCTGTGACGTTCCTTAGTTTAGACTGTTGAAAGCAGTGTAACCTTAAAGCCTTTCTGCATATCTGATGTGACTCTGGGATTCATAGCAGTGATTAATTCTATAGCTATAAATTCTCATAATCAACATCCTGAAATGTTTTCAAAACATATGGATGTTTTTTTAACAGCTTAAACTAGACCAGTGAAGTAACAGAATGCCTGTGTGAGACACTTACAACAGTACTTACTATCTCAGAGAATCATGGAATGGTTTGGGTTGGAAGTGACCTTAAAGATCATCCAGTTCCAACACCTCTGCCATGGGCAGGGACACCCCCTACTTGACCATGTTGCTCAAAGCCTCATCTAACCTGGCCTTGAACACTTCCAGGGCAGGGGCATCCACAGCTTCTCTGAGCAACCTGTTCCAGTGTCTCACCACCCTCACAGTAAAGAATTTCCTAATATAAAATCTACATCTTCCCTCTTCTAGTATGAAACTGTTACCCCTTGTCCTACCACTATAGTCCCTGAGAAAGAGTCCCTCCCCATCTTTCCTGTAGGCCCTCTCTAAGTACTGGACAGCTGCTGTAAGGTCTCCCCAGAGCATTCTCTTCTTCCAAATCTCTCATTCTGTCCTCATAGGGGAGGTGCTCCTGTCCTCATAGGGGAGGTGCTCCAGTCCTCTGATTATCTTTGTGGCCCTTCTCTGAACTCAGTCTAACAGGTCTATGCCGTTCTTATGCTAGGGACCCCAGAGCTGAACACAGTATCCCTTGAAAATGTACCTGCTATGAGGGTTTTTGGTCTTTTGTGTGACTAGGGATGTACCTATTGTGTGAATAGTGATATCTCTTGAATAGTTATGTCCCTTGCCCACATATCATTTCTGTGTGAATAATGATGTCCCTTAAGACCTCAGCAAGTAATCGGAGCTTCTATGTAATGCCATGAAAAGCAGTAAAAGGAAAGAAACTTGCTTAGGTCCTAGACTTACAGGATAAAACCCAATTAGGAGCCCTGCGGAAAAGTATACAGCACCACTCAAAGTGGCTCTGCAGGGTTGGCACGATGTCGTGTTTGCTAAACCATGCTAAAATCTTCTCCAGCTCTTCTCCAAGAAGTTTGTGTGTACGGCAGCACTTTCACAAATATTTCAAAGGCACGGGTCAGACCCATTTGAAAGGGCTGTATATATTTTACAGAACTTGTTAGATGAGGCCCAGGGCTGTGACCCTGCAGATGTACAGCTCTGACCAAAGGTGGTCCTGGAAATGGTATAGCAGCCATTTGGCAGGTCACGTAAATACAGGTATCTGTGAATCAGCTAAGTACCTAAAAAATGGTTACTGGCTTATTTTCTGAGGAATTAAGCTTCTTCACAAAGAAACAAATAGGAATTAACATTCTGAAAGTAAATATGGTGTTGTCGTGAGGTGGAAAAAAAGACTAGAAATATGATTTTTCTGTCCCACGTTCATTTATGTGGTTTTTTGCTACCTTTGAATACTCTGTGAGGATCTAATTACTCATCAGAGTTGGTTGGAGATACACATGAAAAGGATTCGCATTGCTGAACTTACTACAGCTGTCCTGTAGTTAAATGTGTCTGAGCTGGGCTGTTTTAGGCTTAAGTTAATGAAGAAGGAGAGGCCCTTTCACAGGACAACTTAGATGATTTATTTTAGATATATCTTTAGGAATGGGATAACTTGTCCACAGTTGCCCTGCTTATTTCTCTCCTTTATCTTCAAAGTCAGTCTAGGATAACTAGCTGAGGTGCAGGTATCTTGGCTTACAGAAGTCTGTATGTGGTGAGATGAATACAGACTTTTTCTCTCAGAGGAGGGAATTCAAAAGGTAGAAAGCTTTTGAACAACACAGGGTGAAAGATGAAATATGAACAGAAAAAACCAGAGCACTTGAGAAGGGCTGGCAAATATCTTACTAGTTGTGGAAGAATCCACAATCAGGGGAGATAGCAAAGATAAAATGTCTGAGAACAGCGGTGGAAATGGTTTTTAAAAATACTCTTTCCCTTCTTCCTGCCGACAGAAATCCCTAAATAGCTGTCTGTCAGCTTTTATTCCATGAATATAAATTAGCGGATAATGAAGCAATGTATAAAATTCGTAAGAAAATGACAGGGAGGGAGGACAGCTGGACAGTCAGAGAAAGAAAGATTTTTATTTGAAACAAAAGTAACTTTATTGTTAGTGCTGTGTGACCAGGTAGAAGTCAAAGACATAGAGCAGTGCCTAAAGACGAACAATACTCAATAGATTTGTCAGGTATGTGGTTAAAAAAGGTAGATTTTAGTCAGATACAAATATTGATGGCATTCTTTCCACTTTAGCAAGCCAGAAGGATGCTTAACAACAGCTATTAAAATACTACATAACTTAAAAGGTGCCAGCTTGTATCAAGGGGTTAGGAGTAATATGAGAAAGAAACTCTGTGGACTGCTAATCTAAAATTAGAGTACTCCAGATTACAGATAGAAACGAAATTGTGTCAGAGTTTAACTGGGTGAGTAGAGTATAGGACTACTTACAAGCTGTCAGCCTGACATGGTTTTGGACAGAAATACTGAAACAGGACTTGGACCGAATTAGGTTAGCAGAGTAAATCATGCTGGGAAATGGAACTCATCTACTCTGTCACCTTTTTATTTTATTTCATGTTAAGTCAGGCACATTAGTAGTCTCAGATAAACACTAGCTTTTATGATATATTTCTGGATGTTTGATTTGGCAACCCAAGCATCCTGATGGAAAGAATGGAAATAGTAAAAAGTCTAGGTATGATGTATCAGAAGGATTAAAAACTGGTGAATAGATTTAAAAGTGTAATTGCCACTCGATGATTCTTCACTGGTATGTTTCCCTGGTGTGGAGAGAGGTAGGCATTGATTCTTTATCTTCTCTTGGTTTGTTTTTGTTGTGTTGGTTTATCTGGAGGAAACCAGAGGTATTCTTGTTAGCTTACAAGTGAATTCAATATTGGAAAGGTACAAGGAAGATGGGAACAGGTCATGTAGCAGTCTGCTTGTATGTCTAAGGAAGCAAGCTGGTACTGTTCATCTTGAATACAAATGAAATATAGATAGATAGAGATATAAATACACACACATTTAGAAATCAGAATTTTAGGGTATGTTTATATTTGATTCTGGTCTTTCTGAAAAATGCATTGTAGGTGTCTACTGGATAATGGGTTGAAGGAGTTCCACAGCTATGTGCTTTGAAAAGGCAAAATAGAGAATTATATGAAATTCTAATCCTTCAGGATGAATTTATAACAGTGAGGATTTAGACAAATGATCCTATATAAACCTGGGTGGTATTTTGTACATTTATCTAGCAGTGTGTGCTTTGCTGATGGTTGGACCATGGCTGTGACCTCCTATGTAGCTTCTGTGTTGAAAAAGGGAAAGGCAAAGTGGCTGGCCTGCTGTAAGGTAGTGGGCAGTGTTAGGAGATGGGGGAATAGAGGGAGGCATGAAGATGGAATGTCTTGCTCAGAGGAGAAAAAAAAAAAAGGAAAATGAGAAAGCACACTAGTAAAGCTGAAAGGGTGGAATGGACAAACATGGGAGAAACAGTACCAAAATCTTGAAAACAAGCACTGCAAATAATGCATTTGGAATACTTTTTGATTTTTTTGATTTATTTTTTTTTTTTTCCACATTGGGTTTTGAGTCAAGCACTTGAGCATGATTCTGTCAGGCCAAATATGTCACCAGTGTACGTCTGATCAAAAGCATTCCTGCGTGCCCCAGTGACAGGGTGGAAGCAGAGCACTGACC
>WUAM01000131.1:1521855-1534413 GCA_024336885.1 Actenoides hombroni
ATCGTCAGGGTGTTTGTACCAAGGTCCTGATATTATAATTAGAATAGTTTGGTTGAGAAGTAGGTGAGTGTTACATGATTGACAACTTAGAATGCAGGGGGATGGATAATACCTTAGCAAATACCTTAGCTAATAGTATACTTGCCAAAGTCCAGAGTTAACCTGAAGAAGGTCTAGGTTGGGAATAGAACAGTGATACTTGAGACAACTACTGTGCTTGAAGATTAAGTGATAATCTGAGTAGTGAATGAAGAGGTGAGGAGATGGAAAGATCTCAGATGGGGAAAATAGCTAAAGGATGGAAATTCCCTAATAATGCCTAATTTTCCATAAAACTTAGTTGTTTTTAAAAAGGGCTATCATTAAAAACAAACAAACCAACAAACTATTTTAGCATGGTTGTAGTAACCTTAAGCATTAGAAATGGGAAATGGTTCCTGCATTGCTTAATTCTTGCTCAGTGAATTTAATAGCACTCTTAAACCAACAGCAGTGAGAAAAATTGACTGTGCAGGTCTTTCAGGATTTGTGCCAAACCTTATTCCTACTTACCCATGTGAAAACAACAACAATTTCCCTTTCTTAAAAGCATCTTTATCTAGAGCTTTTTTTCAGAAGAGGGAAGAAGATGCATCTACCATACTCCATCAGCTTGGTCATGCAAATACCGCCTTGTAACTATTGAAATGCCAGCTGCTGTCCAAGTCTCACAGCTTGAGTGCCATTTGCCATTCAGCAGCAGAGTGAGCTGCCTGGTGGGCGTAGCGGGAATGCTGGAGGCTAGCTGAACGTAGTTTAGGTGATGTAGAGAAGGACACAAAACCCCTTTGACGCTTAAGAGTGCACTTTTAATGAAAAGATTTTTAGGAAATGAAATTACCTTAAGTAGTAAGTGTCTGTAAGCTTCTTCCTGCTCATACTGTGCTGCTGGTGTGAAACCTTAAGTATCTTTTAAGGGCGGTTTTGCTCCTGCAGAAACTGAAGTTCTTCTTTATTTTCTTAAAACTTGGATTCCAACAAAATGGGATTTCCTGGGGAAAAGGGGCCAGCTATTCTATTACTTTGGCATAGTGTGCAAGCTGGCTGCTGAGTCATGTACTTTTGATGCTAGTAATGTTCTTGAGATTTCCCGAAGAGAGTGTGACTGGAACAGGACTTGTCACCTGGGCGTGTTAACTTGGGCTGAGCAAGTGGCACGTGTACATTTAAGGCACTCAAGCTTGGGGGTTGTGGGTTTTGAATGTGCAAAAAGTGAGGGGGAAAGGGACTTGCAGAAGAGCTGTTGTAGGAACAAGTGTTTACGTGTAGAGAATTTGAGGGAGAGAAGTTAACAGAGAGAAACTATGAGCCTCAAGGGTCTTTGTTACAATTACAGTCCAGACTCGTGAATTAAAAATTCCAGTTCGGAGAGTGTACATAAATTACCTCTTGTTTTAACTTGACAAAGACTTGCAATTGTATGGAACAAAGTGAGAATTGTGCAAAGGTTTCCTGATGAAACTCAAAAGCAAGGTGAAACATGCTTGTAGGTTTTATATTTAATTATGCGCTTAGTCAGGTTTGCAACAAAACTTGCCTTCCCTCCTGAGTCCCTGATCAGACTCCTTCAAGAGAAACTTCTGAGTCTATGTAGCTCACCTGAATCAGAGGGAGGTTCCAGAGCTTAATTAAGGTACGAAATTAGAGGTGCTGTTCCTTTGGATGTAATCTTGATATCGTGTTAAGTGGTTTGGGCATTTCCTGTGAAGTGATTTACTTCAGGTTAATTTTTTGGGGTTTGCTGCTGCTCAGCTGCTAGGTGGTTTGTGCTCCATCTCCCCTTCAGAATTATCTAAGGTAAATCTTCTAGGATGCCATCTGCCTCTCTGCTTTTTATTTTTGTTTTCCATATTAATATCCGAGTTGTTCAGCATGTATATTAAGAAAACATAAATGCTTCAGAAAAGCTTCTATGTATCCGGGTGGTTTTGATGCTGTTCCAGTTTTACTCAACTTGAGGTGTGAAACCATGGAAAGGAAATCTAAGAGTGCAGTAAGCCTAAAATTTAAGTTGAAACCTCAGAGCTGTGCTAAAACCACCCTATACATGACAAACATGTTTCAGTAGATTATATTCCTAGCCATCAGCCTAAAAAGTTCATTTTCCATTCAGTTTTCAATTTAACATAAAGTTTCTTTTAATTACATTTTTGTTTGTTTTCCAGTTCTTTACATTGGACTGTAAGAATATATGTGCTCTGAGTTGACTGCATTTGGTAAGAAAATTGATGAGGTTTTTGTAAGGTTGTGCGATAAACCGGTAATAAACCATAAACCTGGTTTCTTGTATTACTCTTAGACCTAAGAAATGAATTAAACCCAAAGTTCTCCTGTTGTAAAATTCCATAGGTCAATATACATTTGTTGCTTTGCTTACGTGTATATTTCTCAGAAAACAGCAATGAGGATGTCACCAACATCCAGTGGTTCTGTGCCAAGCAAAAATGACATAAGTTGCATGTCTGTTCTTTTCTTGGTTTCTACAGATTCTGGTGTTCTCTTACTACATAATTTTGCTTCAGAGTAAGACTTGTTGATTATGGTAGGACAGAAAGCTTGACCTATAAACTAACAAAGCTGAAAAGTCCTGCTAAGGCTAAATAATATACCTTATGTTTGGAGTGGGGAAGTGGTTCCATTCCTTTTTTTCGACTGTTTTTACTCTATGCACTAAAAGTCTAAAGTAAATCCTGCTGTTTAAGTGGCCTGTGCAACTTTTATAGTTAATAGCTGTAGTAGCAAAGTGTGTAACTGAATTTGGACATTGAGCAGCAAAAATGTTTATTTGGTTTTTTGTGCTATATCTGTCCTGCAGAAACCTATTTCTACCATTGAGAAATTGAAAATGTTTATATTTACTTGTGTGAAGAAATGGGATAAACGCTGCTGTTAGAATTTTCTAAGTAAAATCACAACTGGAGATACTCTGGAGATACTTTTCCTTACAGCTCTTGTCAAAAACCAAAGAGGTGTGCAGAAGGTGGAGGGAGCCTCTGTTGTAGCACAGGGACAATCATGCTAATGCTTGTTCCGCAGAAAAGTTTTATTTAGCTCAGCAACCTCGTTGCTAAATATTCCCCAACACTTTGTAGCATAATCTACGGAGACTAAAGTTATTTAGGAACGGAGGGGATGCAAACACGTGGGGCAAAGACACGTGCCATAGCTAGAAAGTCCGAGTGTGAGGAAGGAGGGCACTGAGCCCTAATTAGAGATTACTTAATATCAGGCTGGTTCTTGATGTCCTGCGGCAGTAGAAATTGATGCCTATTCTCCCAGCTTTGCATTTCTTTTATTTGTTGTTTTTTTTTTTTTTTTTATGTTGATAACATGCAAATGAGATCATATAGCAGACCCCAGGGGCTGCTTCTCCCTTTGGAAGTGAGACTTGGTATTTTGTGTGACTCTCTCGGTTCAGGACTGATGGCAGGCCTGGAGTTGGACAGCTGTGGGAGCCTTAAGCGGAAGGCTGAACTAGCAATTCTTTGGGCTGTACTGACATCTGGTGGCAGTTTGTATATTTATCTAGGATTTGAAATGTTTTGCATTCAAAGATGGGACAATTGCCTACCTACAGTCTGCTTGCTTTGGTATTTTGGGCTGCTGCAGCGTGTTTTGTGGCTTCTATGTGGTGGCCATTCTCCTCCCGCTGTCTTGCTTCTGAAAGAAGCACTGCCTTGCCCGGGGTGGTGGTGGGGGGGAAGTTTCAAATTGCTGAAGCTTATGTTTCTTATAGCTAGTTTAAAAATGTACTAAGGACTTAAATTTCAGATTTGGGGTTTTTCCCCCTCTGTGTGTCTTATAGCAGTTACAGGGAAAAGGAAGTATTTTTATTATTTTATACTTTTCCCCCTCCCTTCCAAGAGCTGCAAGGCTCATGAAGGAGAGAAATGGAATAGTTTTCTCCCTTCAAAGCCAAAGGCACATACAGTTGCTAAAGGAGAGCCCTGAGATCCACCTCTGGTTTTAGGTCTTCCCCATCAGACAGAGACCCTGGGATTCCTCCTTACATACCCAGATACACAAGTGCCTGTATCCAAAAGGTAACACAGGGTGATCAGGACAGGAAAAAGCGTAGAATTCATTGGTATAGGCTTGAAGTAATCTTATAACCATGCCAGATTTTTTGGAGAAAGTTAACAAATCATTGTTCGCAAGACCAGTATTTGTTCACTGAAACTGTGCACTCTTCAGGAACAGAAGAAGGAAAACTTGCCAATTTTGAGGGAAATGCTGCTTTGTGTAGTAAGATAACAGCAGAAATGAACAGTTCATGGTCTTCACCGCATCCACGTAAGGATGAAGAAATACAAAGGGGGATCCACCACCCTCAGTGAAGCCCTAATGGTGCCCTGCCACTCTACCTGCTCCTTCCCAAGTCCAAATGTCAGGTCTTCAAATTGCCATGACTCTTGTACTGTAGATGTGGCTAGTTGCTTTTTGAGGGGTGGCAAGTCAATGAAAAAGGTAATTACATCTGGAGATATATCCCAAAACACCACACAGCCTATACTCCAGAACTCCACCAGGCAAGGAAGGAAGAGTTTTACATACCTCAGAAGTCTTTCCTGTGCCTGATGCTTTTAAGCTCTCTGTATTCAGAAGGGGGATGCAGCACAAATATTTTGCCCCTCAAGTGGGTCACTGCAGGTGGATCAGGTAGCCTCTTTGTAGGCAGATTAGCCTTCCCTGTGTGCGTTCTAGGTGAATTTTGTTGAAGCTTTTAGAGACAGTTTTCAAAATCTCATTTGTAAAAGGAAGTATAAGAGGGCTTGCCCATGTAAATAGTTCCCCGGTTTTGCTAATGCCATAATATCCATAACGTTCAGTGATACTTTCCCCAATTTAATGGTGTGTCTAATGCAGAGGTAGAAGGATAAGCATTTTCAGAGGGCCACAAGTACATTGAAGGTAGCAGGATGTCAACTCATCTGACAAGGCTGTAAAGATGTTATACTTCAGATGCACAATGTATAATTTTCTCCTTGTTTTCAAACTGAGGGTCCTTTTTCTGTATTTTTGGGTCATCTGCTGTTGAGTAATATAATTGAGTGGTTCTTGGCTCCAAAAAATATTCTGTAAATTCTGCAGTGAGTAATTTGCATATGTTTGCACCCAGCTTGTCATCACAAGAAATTAAATATCTAACTTGGTAAAAAGGGAAGAGTATAGGTTTTCTTTTCAGTCCTTCCCTTTTGTTCTGCATTGTAAAATGAAAGTGAATGAACAACTGCAGTCTCTTTATAGCGTGGCCTGTATTGTGTGATTCAGAATCTCTTCCTACCAGGTGACAGCAGAGCATTGCTTCAGTTTTGTTTGGGGGTGGTTGGGTTTTGTTGTTGCACTACAGTCTTTTAGCAGCTGCATCTTTCATAACATATTATCTTTTATAGTCATATCCCACGAATGTAGGATAGCGAAGCTGAGGGAGGAAGAACAGATTCTAAGATCAGCTAAATAAATGTTTCACAAACACCATGCCTCTTGGACATCTGGGGGAGAAGGCTTCTTTGCAGCAGGTTATCCTTACTTTTGTGATAGCTTTGCTGAGACCATGTTCACCCACGTGGCTCTCTGTGCAGATAGTGCCTTCCCTTAACTCCCTTAGCTGCAGAATTTTAGCTTAGCTTTGTGCAGGGCTTGCTGGCAAATCACCAGCTTTATTTCTTCGCAGATACTTATAGAAGGACGTGCTTTAGAATGAAAGCTGGTGGGCTGGCTTTTTTGATCTGCTGCATGAATACCTATACAGAGATGAGGAACTGTGCCTAGCCCATGATAGACATCTGTTTTGGCAAAGGGGTGTGATGTGTGTAACTTCCTACCCCTCTCCCAAGTATCTCACCTTAGAAGCATCATTCAGACTTCATAAATACTGGTAAAAATAAAATACTCACCTGAAATAATTTGGAAGTCAAAGGCAGTCAAGAGAGCAGCAGTAGAAATATAGTGGCAAAGGCAAACCTGATGAAGTTCAACAAGGATAAGGGTAGAGTCCTGCACCTGGGGAGGAACAACACCATGCACTGGTACAGGTTAGGGGTAGACCTGCTGGAAAGCAGCTCCATGGAGAGGTACCTTGGTGTCCTGGTGGACAATAAATTATCCATGGGACAGCAATGTGCCCTTGTGGCCAAGAAGGCCAATGGTCTCCTGGGATGCAGAAAGAAGAGTGTAGCCAGCAGGTCGAGGGAGGTTCTCCTCCCCCTCTACTCTGCCCTAGTGAGACCACATCTGGAGTGTTGTCTTCAGTTCTGGTCTCCCCAGTTCAAGAGAGACACGGAACCACTGGAGAGAGTCCAGCAGGGAGCTATGAGGATGATGAAGGGACTGGAAGATCTCTCTTATGAGGAAAGGCTGAGAGCCCTGAGGCTGTTTAGTCTGGAAAAGAGAAGACTGAGAGGGGATCTTATTAATGTTTACAACTACTTGACACCCACCCTTCAGATATAAGGGGCCAGTCTCTTTTCAGTTGTGCCCCATGAAAGGATGAGAGGTAATGGTCACAAACTGGAACACAGGAAGTTCCACCTCAACATGAGAAACTCCTTTCCTGTGAGAGTGACTGAGCACTGGAACAGGCTGCCCAGAGAGGTTGTGGTGTCTCCTTCTCTGCAGACTTTCAAGACCCTCCTGGATCTGTTCCTTTGTGGCCTGCCCTGGGTGATCCTGCGCTGGCAGGGGGGTTGGACTCAGTGACCTCCAGAGGTCCCTTCCAGCCCCTACCATTCTATGATTCTAGTGGACCTGTGCTTCATGTAATTGTTGTTGTCATGTTCTCCTGTCACTTCTTTTGAATGTAGACCCTTCAGAACAGGAATTATGGTGTTGAGTGTATATGCAATTCTTACCAGAAGACTTCCTTAAATTGTTCGAAGTTGTTACGACTATCTGGTGTGAAGCATATCTGAAACACATATGCAAAACTGACTTTTAAAGTCTTAAGTCACTTATGTCATTCATTTAAATGCTGAGGACAAAGAATATAGAATATTGAGTCTCAAAATTGTTTGGGATTCCATGATAGTATGAGACAATATATTGTTAGTTTTCAGTTTAAGTTTTCTTTTTCTGAATTTCTGGGTTGATTTTTCTTTCATCTTTTTCAGTATTTTTTTTTTCCCTGCATCATTTGCCTTGACAAGTTTTCTTCCTTTGTGTGCTGATGGTATGTTGCCTGTTACTGCACTGTCTCTCAAATTTTCTTAGATATGAGACGAACAGCTCCAATAGTTTGAGGCTTATTTTGAAAGCAGAATTCTTTCTTGCTGTAGAAAAAAGAACAAAGTAAAAAAAAAAAAACCCCAAAACATATTGGGTTTTTTTTCTTGGTAGCTACTTTTTAGCAAATACAATATCCGTGCTTTCTGAATTTACACTGGGTTTTTTTTTTTTAGTCTTAGGGACATACTGGATTATTGGGGGAGAGGTAGTTTTTTTTGCTTTGATTTATTTTCCATGTATTAAACTTGGGAAAACTGTTTTAATATTAGAGGGTCTAACACAGGTCAACATTTTCAACATTTAAGCCCTGAAGTTTAAATTGTACAGGGAAAATAATAGTAAATAGAATTTCTAACCAACAATAATAAAGATGCACATCAGGGTGATACCATGTTTGATCACTTGAATATAAAATCCATTTCATTGTAGCCAGTAGAGGATCAAAATTAGGATCTGTTGATAGAAATATCAAATGCCTGTCTGCCAAAGCTTGAGAGTTTTGTGGTAAATCTCATCAGAGACAAGCACAATATTATTTTTCTGCTGTCTTGTGAAAGGGTTGAAGTACCCTCTGCAAATCTAGAAAACCTTGAAAGAGAAATGCAAGGTCTGTAGCAGCTGTTCACATGGGACCTAAAAGCTGATCCTGCCTCCAGCAGGGACTGGGACTAAATGACCTGAGATGTGTTCACACCTGGGTTGTTCTGAGATTTACTCCTTATTCTTGCCCCAATGATGCAACTCCATGATTTTTTTATTATTTTATTTTTTTTTTCCGTGCACTTTGTGCTTTTGTTTGCCCTTGCAGTTCATATTATTTTGTAGCAGACTGGAAGGTGAAGCTGATCTGTACTTTCAGATTTATTTCATCTCTTCAGGTTCCTGCAAATATCTAGGCCTTCTTAGTAATTATATGCCCCATTTTACCATTCATAACCTCCCTCTTTCCCTCTTCTGCTGTCGTTCTTGGCCTTCACCAAAGGGATCCGCACTGGGGTTTTTGTGGCTGCAAGAGCTGGACTTTTAGATATTTGGTCTGATTTTCAGAAGTATTGAAACAAGATGTGTAGAGGAGAAGGTTGTACAGTTACTTTGGTCCAGCTGAAACATACTTTATGCCCAAAGGAAAGCTGTTTCTTCAGAAGGCTGGCCAATATGTGCTATAAATGGTGTTCATATAATGGGGAGAAGAGTACCAGTATTGGGGCAACCCTGCTACAGGTTAAGCTCTCAGATAAAGCTCCTCTGACTTTTCAAATAGCAAATTAACTTTTCTTAAAGTAGGTTACTGTGATTCTGTAAGACTATTCAGGTTCCCTGTCACTTGCCCATGGTTTGTGGTTTGTTTTTTTTTTTTTTTGCATGTGTATTGTTTTTTAAAGTAGAAACTGCTCATAATCTTGTCCCAAAGTGTCTCTTTGTTGTATCAAAACCTGTCTAAGAGGAATTTTTTTTTAATATTCTGAGGATCTTGTCTTTTCTTCTACATGGGGAAAACTTTTTTAAAGTTCATTTATTATTAGATTATTTTGTTGTTGTTGGGTTTGTTTGATTTGGTTTGGTTTTTTCCTTCCCCTTAGAGGTGATGTATTTAAGGAAACTGAATACTTAACCTGTTTCTGAGAGGAAAATACAATCTTGAACATCTCTAGACTGCTGTTAACAGTCATCTGGTGTTGTATAACTGGCCTCTTAATTTTACCAAGCTGTGTCTTTAAAAGTATCATTTCCCTTACAGTATTCAAAGGTGTCTAGAACCATCATTCCTCTGATAATTAAAAATAAGGCAGATATTGTAGGCATTCCTCTAAGCCAGCACTAAGATACTGCTTTTAAATTGTGCTTAAAAGCTTCCAGTCCTTTGGAAAAATTATATGACCACTTTTACTCGTGGAATGCAAATACAATTCGTCTGCTTGCTTGTTAGTGTATTTGTGTGCACTCGTTAAAATGCTGAATTCTTTCTTTTCTGCAGGCACAACTTCAAGACATTAAGGAGTACTTTGGAGTGAACTGTCAGGAAGCCTTGCAATACCACAGTGGCTGTCCTCTGGAGAAGCTGAAACTCAGCTTTATTTCCAACTTCTTTCTTACACTTCCCAACTGTTGCACAAAGGACTTAACATTGATTGAGATTCACATGGTGTAAAATGCCCAAGGGTATGTGTTTGGGTTTTTTTTCCTTCCTCTACCTGACGTCTGCATGTTTCCGGCAATCAGTGATGAAGTCTATAGTAAGTCTGCTGACATTTGGTCTGTTTTTGAGAGCCCTGAGTGACAGGTACTGTAAACATCCTACACTCTCAGCTGTGGAAAATAAGAAAGCTGGGAGAAGGCTGTTTACTCTCCCTGCCTTGGAAATCATCCGGAAGACAAGGATAGAATATTGTGAGCTCTGTGTTGATTGTATTTCTGACAACCTGCATTTCATATTTAATGTTACAGTGTCAGTAAACAAAATAATAGCATTATATCATGTTATCAGTGTCTTGTGTTCTGACTGAGGTCAGAAGGGCTTTACAATATGTTTTAGCTGCACTGCTGGCTTGAGGGAAACTTAAATAGTAGGAATAATACATTAAAATACTTTTGTCCTTAAGCAGTGATTAAAACAGACCTGTTGTGCTGTTTGTTTACAGGTGGTGGTACATAAAAGTTACAGCGTAAACATCCTCGGGTCAACACATCAGTAGTGTATTTAATCAAAATAATTCTTCAATGTTTTGTTTAAAAGGTTTTGTTTTCTAAGATTCACTCAAATCTCATTTTTTACCCAAAAGGGCTAGAAGACATCGGAAGGCAAAAAGGTTTTAGGGAACTTCAAATTTCAGTTTCTTTTTGAAAAAACTCAGAGGTATCAACACTGATTAACTCCCATCTCTAAATTAATTGAATTAAAGATACAAACGTATTTACCTTATGTTCTCCACTTGCTGTTTCCTGCCGCTTGTCTCCCAGACTGTATTATTCTTTGTACTTTGTCCAGGCAATCATCTTCTTCTTCTTCCTCCTTGTGTTTCTTTCATTCTATTTGCTGTTACCCAAGTAGAACTTCTCATTTTAAATAGAGTAAGCTGAAAAAAATAACTTACCTTTTAGATCTAATATCCTGCTGGCATAGTCTAAATCCTCATGAAGAGTAGTTTTGCAGCTCTTCTTAAGCAGTGACTTTGTCAGCAATAGTATTGTTCCCTTGTTTGTTTTTTTAATTATTTTTCTTATTTGTGGGAGGTTACAGCTTTTAAAATGTATTGTAAGAACTTTTTCACAATACAATTGAATTCAAAGATCACTTCCTAGCTCCTTTTGTAGTAGCACTCATGTCTTCAGGTCCTGCTGCTTCATCTTTTTAGCAAAGGCATTTAAATATAAAAAATATTTTAAATAAGGGCTGGTCTACGAGTACAAATATCAGGGTTTGGAAAGCGATGAGAGTGGGAAGACAATAGGAGAAGGGGTGAAAGCTCGTGTAAGGATTTGAAGCAGTACTTCTACCAAATGGACAAAAACCAGAATTGAAACTGTTATTTGAAGGAATAATTATTTTCAGGCTCTGGCTTGCCTTCCTTTTGGAAAAAGGAATTGGAGGGGAAGCCAGAGTCACAGGGCCCCTTAGTGCTGTAGCCAAGGAGTAAGCGGGTGAGCGAAAAGAAAGTGGAGGTCTGGCTGCGCAGTAACAAACACCAGCGCTTCAGGTTTGTGGGGTTTTAACTTATGATTTGTGTAATAATTTCGAAGAAAAGCGGAGTTAGCTTCCTAAAATGGTTCTTTAAGGAGATGTAGGCTGTTCAGGCTAGTGAAACGATAGAGGGTAGCATTTCCTAAGGCACAGGGTTCCCTTGGCTGGGAGATGTTTCTGGGGACGGTGGAGCACACAGATCCTCTGCTGCACGGTGCTGCTGATTGTACACTGTGCTGCCGAGGAAAGGCAACCTCCTGAAAGGAGATGACTTCTTATAAGGAGATTATTCTTATTTATATTTACTGTAGGTTTGGAATCAAAATTTTGTGTCAACAAGAAAAACTTCTCTGTATTTAGCTTTACTTATCTATGCATTTAGTAGTGAAATTCCATCTTTGGTTTCATCGGTGTAAGGTGGGACTGTTGGAATCTTTCTCCTACGTTCTTCCTTGGCCATGCTTTCCTGCCCTTTTATTTGTGCTGACATTAATGTTTGTTTAAACTGTGAGCTAATTCAGTGGCTTGACCCTGCTGAAAACTAAATAAGCAAAAAGGTTTTTGTGTGGATCAGCTGAGTAATGGCTTACACTCCAGCACTGTTCTGTGGCCTGGAATACTACTGAAAATGCTGATTCCTTCACATATGGCCACTTTTCTGAAGAGTTACAACAGAGTTTATTCCAAGTAGATTATGAAATGCTAAAGCAATAGAATGGTGTAATTACAGGATTTTGTATATTTTTGTATTTTATTTTATATTAAGTTCTTCGGTTAATGCTCTTTGATTACAATTGCAAGCACAGTGCTAAAATACATTCAGATAAAACCATTTCAGTTATTTTTTTTTTCGTTTTCTGAATGGCATTCATGCTTCTCTTTGAAAGATTTGTTTGTAAAGTCTAATAACTAAGCTGTGTTGGTAATAGATACCAACCAGTAATTTTGCTACCTCCAGACCTTTAATTGTAAAGATATCCTCTGATGTACTTACACCATACTAAGCACTGTATAAATTGCATTATTTCTAGGTCAGAGTTTTCCACACACTCCCCACCCCCAGGTATTACTTGCTAAGCCAGAAGCAAACATTATGTCCTTTTCTCTTGTTAATCTCAGACTTTGAAGAGTTTAAGATTCTTTCCTGTCCATCAATGAAATAGAAAGCTTTCCCATTGTGGGGAAAAAAAACATACAGGGCTGTTTCAAAAGCCTGTTGCCAGTAATGAGGCTTGGATTGGGTCCACGGAGAGGTAATCTGGATAGCTACCACAGCAAGTGAGCTGTGGAAGCTGCTCATTGTAGGCATGGGCTTAGTACCACCCAGGACAATATAATGTTAATCTCAACATGCTTCAGTGGTTATGGTTTTGGTTTTTGTTTTGTTTTTGTTTGGGGTTTGTTTGGTTTGGTTTTATGAAGAATAGGAGGATAGTTCTTATTATCATGTTTCCTTATTTCGAAACGTAAGTTTAGGTATTATTTTCTCCCTCTAAACTCTTTAACACAGAGGTGAAGCAGATTTTGTTGTTAGCTTTGGTTTGGCCTTTCCTTTTTTTTTTTCCTTTTTTTTTTTTTTTTTTTTTTTTACTTTTTAATCATGTCTCCTAGGTGGT
>WUAM01000131.1:1534513-1562017 GCA_024336885.1 Actenoides hombroni
CTTTTTTTTTTTTTTTTTTTTTTTTTTTTTTTTTTAATTATTACATAGGCTCCCTAGGTGGCTAACATCTGGTTTTGGTAATATAGGTAGCGACTGTGGGAAGAAAGAATGTGTGGGAGTCCTGGGCAGAGCTGTTGCTCATTTGGAGATTGCAACCTGCCCTTGAGGTTTACAAGTGAAATATTAGAAAAACATTGTATTAAAAGTTTCAAAGAGCTGCTAGGGAGCGAAATGAGAGGTGAAGGAGGAAGAGAGGTGACTGACTTGTCATCCAAAGGGGGAAAAATACTATACTGTTGATTTTAAGTGCAAAAACTTCCTTGATGATACAGTGAAAAAGAGCGGCAATTATCCTTGATGCTTACACAAAAGTCAAGTTCTTTTCTATGCAGTAAATCTGTCACCAATTCTAATTCAGTGCAGAAGAATTTAAAGGTTTATGACAAGCTCTTCTACTTTGATGACCTATATGTAAATTAAAGAAGAAAAGAAAAAAAAAGAATTTGCTTTGAATGAAAGTTAACAAGAAAAACACATTACGTGGACTGCAGTCATAACTGCCCCCAAAGTGAGAGGAATTTGCTCTGTGCTGTGATTGAGATAAAAACATGTGAAAGCAACTGTTCTTCTGCAAAATGCAAACAGGTGTGGAACATCTGCAATATAAATATGCATTTGTATGCAAACAATTTATTGTTTTTAAAAAAAACACCTTAAAAATACACACACTTGTTTAATTTGGTTTTTCTTCAAAATTAGGTTCTGGTTTTTAGAAACTTTTCTGTAAACTGATTCCCTTAAAAAGCATGTAAAATTAAAGAGAATGCAAAAGCTGAAGCTTCTTTTATTCTTCTGTGAAACTTTTGGTTCTTTTCAGCTCTGGGCTCCATCCAGGACCTAGTTAGCTACAGTTAGGCTTTTGTTTCCTTATTTTTGACCTTTGGTTTTAAGGATGTTAGCTTGAATTAAATGGAAATGGGCTTTTGTAGCAACTAAGCATTGTAGTCCATAATTACAAAGTACTGCAGAAGAGAAGGTAAGAGCTTTCTTATTTTAAATAGTGTAATATGGTAGCTAAATGACACCTTATTTAATGCCCTAAAAGGAAGAGTAGGGTGAGGCTGTGTTGCCTAAGCCTTACATTTGCAACTCTGATTCCACTCCACTTCTCCCTTCTTTCCAGGCTCAACTTCACTCCTGAATTTCTCTGTCTTCCACCCCCTGCCAGGGGCACAGAGAAAAGGGCAAAATGGGGTTTGCAGCTGTTGTCTCTACCACTCCTTTCTCTTCGCACTCCTAGCCTGCTCCAGCCCAGGGTCCCTCCCATGGAAGACAGTCCACAAATCTTTCCAGTGTGAGTCATTCCCATGGGCTTCAGTTCTTCGTAAACTCTGGATCTCTTCCATGGGGTGCAGTCTCTCAGGAACAGACCCTTCCAGCCTGAGTCCCCCATGGGGTCACAAATCTTGCCAGTAAGCCTCCTCCGGCATGGGCTCTTCTCCATGGGTCCTTAGGCCCCGTCAGGAGCCTATTCCACCACAGACTTCCCATGGGATCACAGCCTCCTTTGGATGCATCTGCTTGTTCCAGCATGGGTTACTCCATGAGCTGTAGGTGGATGTCTGCTCCACCATTAACCTCCAAGGGCTGCAGGGGCACAGCCTGCCTCACCAGGGTTTTGACCACGGGCTGCAGTAGAATCTGCTCCAGCACCTGGAGCACCTCCTCCCTGTCCTTCTTCTGACCTTGGTCTCTGCAGAGTTGTTTGTCTCACATAGTCTCACTCCTCTTTCCAGCTGCAGTTGCCCAGGCTTTTTTCCTCTGTATATAACAGAGGTGCTGCTGCTGTTGTTGATTGGCTTGGTCTTGGCCAGTAGTAGAGCTAACTGAAACTGCCTCTGTCCAACATGGGGGCAGCTTCTCACAGAATCCACCCTTGTAGCTCCCCCATTACCAAAACCTTGCAGTGCAAACCCAGTACACCCAGCTACAATTAATAGGGTGGGATTTTTTGTTGCTGCCTTGGTCTTGTTATTAAGCTGTTAAAATAATACTGCAGAAAGATGGGCTCTAATCCTGGCTTTGGACAGACTGTGCTTCATTTTCTCCTTTGTGAAAGAAGATGACACTTCCTCTCTAAATGCAGAATCCCATCTTATTTAGGAGTCTCTCTCTTCATAGTGAAGCGTGTGTCCTGAAATCATACCGTCACAAGCTAGTTTGTCTCATTGTGTCCAGCCTTTCACTCTGATTTAGATGGCACTGCTTGGTTGTACTGCTGGGGAAGCAGAAAGGATGTGCTTATTACAAGACCTAATGCAGGGTTATCATAATAGCTGCAAAGAGCTCCTTCTTGTGCTTCTGTTGTGATGCCATCCTTCCAAGGGTGCCAAGAAGGCACACAGTGCCTCTGCTAGGGGTAGTTTTAAGTGCGTGTTTACAGGGCAGCCAACACTTTATACAGTCATACCCAGGCAGCTGGGGTGTTGAGAGCTGCCCAGCTATGGCAGCATGGAAGTCAGCTCCAAGCCAGCCTTGCCCCACTTTTGGAGACCCTCGCTATATTCTTTGGCTACCAGAGAGTCCAGCTGACCCTGTTTCATTACCTGGTTGAGCAGAAATACACTGAGCGTCACCACCAAGGACTTCTGGGCTTTGCGTCATTTGAAGGCTGCCTTTTTCCACTTGTTTCTGTACAGCCTGCAGCACCTGCTGGCTCAGGTGTTCTGAAAAAAGGATGCTGAAATAACTTGGCTCTGACAGGTAAGGGATACATTGACAAATAATTCCAGGGTCTATGAAATTCATGTTCTGTTCCTTGGCTAGAAGAAGATGGCTGTGAACTTCGTAAACAGTTGAACTTTGTGCAAATTGTCTAGCTTGCAAATACTCTTGGTAGGGATGTTGAGATGCCACTAGATTATGCTTAGTTCACACGGTGCAGATGAGATATTCAGTGGTAGATTTATTTTTTTTTCTTAGCACTTATTACTGCATTGATATTAATGGAGCTGCTAATTAAAAGATCTTGCTGCTTGACTATATGTAATTTAATATGAGGTATTTAGAAAATGTGTAGATGTGACACTTAGGGACATGGTTTAGTGGTGGAGTTGGCAGTGTTAGGTTTATTGGTTGGACTCGATGACCTTAAAGGTTTTTTTCCAACCTAAATGATTCAACGATTCTATAATTCTAATTGATGAAATGCTACAATATGCTTTGTGCTGCCTGCATGGAAGAGCAGATCAAATCTAAATTGAAATAGATCATGTTTTATTGCCTTGGGGTAATTGTGCGTAGCATACAGCCTTTGAATTTAGAAGTGACAAAGCCAGTTGTCTCTGTTGCCACTCAGAGTAGGTGTGTGTCATAGTGTATAGGTTTGCAAAACCAGCAGTGACCAAACTTGTCTGCTCTTTGCTGAGAAGTCCTGACGCTCATGAGAAATCCCACAGCTACTCGTGTTCGTGGCTCGAAGTCTGTCATGTTGACTTCTGGAGACCCTGGCCCTTTTGGTGAACGTTGCATTGCCCCCCTTCTGACCCTAGGAAAGGGCTCTCCTGAGGATATTTATCACCACCTTTCCCTGTTGAAAGTGAAAAGTATCAGTTGCCTTTTGTGATTCAGGCTTGCTGAAGTTTGCATGTGCTAGAAGTCTCAACGAGTACCCAAACTGAGGAGTGCTTTCTGATGCTACACCTTGGAGATGAGCTCTACTGCTAATGAAGGTCTATTTTTCCTGCTTCCAGTGGCAAACTTTATTCTGACTGTGTGTTTTCACCTATACTTTCTGGGTTTCTCTCTTGCAGAGATGTGTGTGCATTGCCCAAATGCTTTTCATTTGGTGCTTTGCTGCTGTGTAGCTCAGAAATTTGGTTAGATCTGTGTGAACTCACCGTGTAGTATGGTTTAGTTAGGATAGGAAAGGAGCAGGACTGAAACTCAGAAGACAAAAAAAGTTGAATGGAAAATACCTGGTAAGATTTTTCTATGAATTGCTGAGCTCTTTCAAGTGGGGGAGAAAAAGGATTTAAAATTTGAAGAATTTTAAAGACAAATTGATGTCTAAACTGTCAGTTCAGGAAACTCCAGAGACTAAACAGAATGGAAAGTTTTCCCCTGAAGTCCCCATGGAATTTTTAAAGGCAAATCTAAATGCAGAACAGCACAGATTTACGTCTTTGTCTACAAGAACAGAATAATTATTGGCAGCCAGAAAAGAAACTCCAGATTTTTGGCAGAAAGAGAAGGAGGTCTGGCTCAAAGGCTTGAACTGAGTTGATTTAAGGTCTTTCAGGGACAAATGTAAGGTTTTAAAATGTACAATAGAACAAATTTGTAGAAATGTGGAGGTGAGAAATGAAAAATATTGGAAAGGGCTGGGAAAAAAAATATTATATACATACCTGTATTTGGTTTCTTTTGAGTATTTTTGCAGGCTGGAATGATATGTGAACATATGCCAAAAGCAGGGTAATTACCTGTAAAGGAGTAAAGAAGTTTCCACTTCAGATTGTGGTCTGTCACTTAATTTTAAAAGAAGGATTTATTCTGAATATTTTAACAAAAATGCAATTCCTATTTCACATTTTAATCTGAAATGAGAGGAAAGCTGGTTGATGCTGTCATCTCCCAGTTTGAGCAGCCTGAAAAATATATGTGGATTTTAGGTGCGTAAAAGGTCACAATGGTTTCGTGATTGATGTAGGAGGTGTTGTTTTTTGGGTTTTTTAGTAGATCATGCTGTTCTTTTGATCTATTTGATGTTGCTGAAATGATCTAAGGCAGCACTAGGCTGGTTTTATTCCCCTCCCTTCCTCTAATCTGTATTTGTGTCTAGCGAGGAGGAGGAAGTTAGGGCTTAACTTTGTTCCATTTAAGTCAAGATTCCTGTGCTGTGCAAAGACTTTTTTTGGTGAAGCTTTCACAGGCTTTTTTATATTGCTGGTTTAGTACTACCCAGTAGTTCTGCAGGGATGTGAGAGAGTGAGTCACAGACTGTGTGCTCTGAGGCTTGTACCGAGCGAGATCCTAGCAGGGCAGGGGCAGTAGGGTGGGCCTCTGTCTCCTTGAAGTCTTCCCCTCCAACTCCCCTGCTGAACTTTAAGGAAACTTCACAGATCTGTCCAGTTTAGTTTCTCTTCAGATTAACCTGAAAGGTGGACAAATGCATGTGGCTGTCACCAGCAGGGCAAGTTCATGCAGTTTAGCAATCTAGGGTGTTTATGTCTGCTCTTCAGAAGAGAACTTGAACTAAGACACCAAAAGGTATGGGCAGGGGGAGAGAACTTCACTTTTTTCAAGCAGGACCGTTGAATTTTTGTTACTTGGCTCCAGGGACTTGCCTATACGTGGACTTGTTCTGTACAGCTCTCCCCAGCGCTTCCGTGAATAGCACAGGAGCTTGCAAAAATAATTTAGTTTTTGAATCATCCATTGCATTTGAAATACACATGCTGTTTTAATAGTAACAGACAGGTTTTTAGGCATAGGCAAGTTCTTGACAATTCATTGAAAACAAAACCTTTTTGTGGAAACATTCTTTATTCTGAATGAATTGTTGAGAAATGTGCTTGGATCCAGACTGCGATTTGTTTGTGAACACCGAGGGCAAACCTGCAGCACAAGCACTTGGACTCAAGTGGGATGTGGGAGACTGTAACACACATCTCTCTTCTACCAGACTCAAAAAATCTTGAAACCTTGACAACTCTTACAAACCCAGAAAAGCACCCCAACCTGTATATGCCCTCCTTAACTTCCTGTGTTCTCATATTCTGACCAACTTTACTCCACTGTTTGTTCATGGGAAATATGGTCGTTTCATACTCTGAAGACAGAATCACAGAACTGCCTAGATTGGAAAAAACCTTTAAGATCATTGAGTCCAATCATTAACCTCACACTGACAAGTCCTCAACTAAACCATATCCCTAAGCATTAAGTCGACACGACTCTTAAACACTTCCAGGAGTGGTGACTTAACCCACCTGTTCCACCAGCGGCTCCCGCTCTGCATCCCTTTCACTCACCTGTCTGCTCCATGGAGCTTTCCTGATGCCACTAAGGGGATTGAAGACCAGCTCTCAGCTGCTCTGTCTCCCACATCTTGCATTTCGTAGCTAAGGCACTGAGAAAAATTGGTCTGAGAAGAGGTAGCTGCCCAGGATAGTTCAAGAGGGGCTAAAGTTGGTATGGTTTCCAGCAGAAAGACACCTAGAAGCAGGACTGAAGAAAGGCTTAGCAGAAGCAACCTGAGGACAGCTTGAGTAGGGAGAATTCTTGGGGAAAAAAAAGAAGAGCAAACCTGGGGAAGGACAAAGCTTGCTACAGATCCTCAGCAGCTGTTTTCACAGGAGAGGAGATGGCATGAAATCCTGCACAAGAGAGCATAAAATGCAAAAGGTGGGCAATGTGTGTGTATATCATCAAAAGGCAGCAGAATGCGAGACTGCTCTGCCTGTGCAGGCTCGTGAGAGGGAACCTGGCAGTGCTGTACCAGGAGAACACGGCAAACCTTTTCTGAAGATGGGACTTGAAAGACCTTTAGCTTGAAACAGGCTTGTGTCCAGCTGCTGCGGGGAAAATTTCTAACTGTTTTGAGATGACCATCTATAACTATTGTAAGCCCTGCTGCATAGGCTTCTCCTCTGGTGAAGGAAGGACTGGTCCTCCCACATCAGTCACAGAATCACACATGCAGAGTTGCTGTGGTTGGAAAAGACCTTTAATATCATCCAGTCCAACCATTATCTAACTCTACCAGGGCCACTACTACACCATATCCTTAAGTACCGTATCTAGATGGCATTTAAATACATCCAGTCCAGTGACAAGCAGCTGTTGCTCACTCTTGAAAGGGCAAGTTCATCTGCCAAGAGCCTGGTCTGTGGTGACGTGTTCCTCTGGAAGGAGAAGGCTTTTGCTCTAGTCACCTGCAGCCAAAGCCCCTGCACCATCAAAGGAAGGTGCCAAGGACAGCAGAGAATACAGACTGATTCTGAGAGGGAGAGTTAATTCATCACAGAATTATTTTGGGGGGCATCTTGAAGAAAAAGCACTGTAGAAAGCAGCCAAGGATTCAAATATATGTTACCCAAACCACCTGCATCAAAGCTACTCTAATAACTTGTCTTCTATCAACAAGTGATTTCAGAAGGCCTCCTTTAAACTTTGTCCTCCCCCTAAGCAGCATTTTGGAGGTAGTTCTGCAGCATCTGTAAAGTTCATCAAGTGCTGCGGTACCAAATGGGAGCTGACCACACTCCCACTGGTCCCCATGGTGGCTGGTGTGAGGGAACCAGAGGCAGGGCTGTGAGAACAGAGTAGAAAATAAGTGTGATCATGTGGATTTATGTTCGGATTTTCTCACTGGAGGCTACGGGGCTGACAGAGGTGGGGGAGCTGCCCCTGCTGCCTCCAAAACATTAAAATGTAATACTAATAATAGTAATAATAACAATAATGCCATCTTCAGCACTGCTGTGAGTTTGGCTTGATGCAGATGTCCTAGTCTCTCTCAGCACTCTGTTCTCCATCCAGCTGAAAAACAATCTCAAATCCCTACCTGCAGAATTAAAAGAAATAAAAGTATTTCCTCAGTCTTCTGGGGGGCCAAGCGGCCGGGCTAACGCTGTTGGGAGGCTGTTGGGCTGCCCACCCCACCACCATCACCAGTCTGCGAGTCCTTGCCTTGCAGAGGGACGTGTCCTACACATCCTCCAGCTCAGGTACATCAGGTGACTGTCTTATACTGCCTGGAGGAGAAACTAGGGATAATTTTAGGGAATGGTCTAGTAATAAAGGTTGGGTCTTAATGAGAGAGAACATAGCCTATCTTAAGAAGTCCTGCTTTGTCACTTCTGTTCGCAGTTTTGGGCAGGAAAAGTGATTTTTCTTCTGTAATTCAAGGTGAATGCCATACTCTGGTTTGTCTCCCTGCTCATGTAGGACTGAGACAAGAGATGGTTAAGGCAGTCTGAAGTATTTTATCAGCTATCTAGTCCATGAATTGTAGCACATGTGGCCTATTTTGGGAGGGCTTTGAGGCAGAGATGTTTACAGCAGCTTGCAGAAAGGACGGGACTTGCTGTTGTAAAATTCTCCTTAATGTGCCAGCATCTGGGTACCTCAGTCCCACTGCTAATCACTTTGTAGGTTTTAGAAACCCTTTTATTTTCTCCCTGTGATGTCCACTGTTTCTGGACGTGGGGAGAGGCAAGACCTTCAATCCTAGTGGAAGCACAAAAACTCTGCTTTGCATTTTCAGATGAAGCTCCATCTCCAATCTGCACAGTTGACAGAGGTCAGCTATGACTGCATCTTACATCTTGCTAGCTCTTTTCAATTTATTTTTGTCACCCCGTGAGTACTACCTTCTCTGTCCCACTATATTCTGGAAGAAATCTTTGAGGAAAGACAGCAAAGGACAAGATGATAACGTTATACCATCTAAAATGGCTTTTTAAGGGTGGTATGAGACTCCAAATCACTTCTTTGGCGCAGGAAAGGGAAATCTTCTATTGAAAGAAAGGTTGTGGACAACTCTAAACGCTGGAGCTTTGGGCGATAGTTTATTTCCTATTTTTATTTTGCTGAAATTTAAAATAAGTTGTTCTATCAAAATTTCTTTATATAATTGGGCAATAAAGGTAGTATGCTGGGTAGCTGTGGATGGCTTCACTTTCTATGGTTCTTAACGAGGAAAGATGAGGATCAGGCAAAGCTTGTTGATTTGCCTTACAAGAAGGCCAGCGTACTGGCTAGTCTGCCAGCGCAGTACTTCATCTGTCTGCCCAGGCTTTCTCTCTGCACCCGACTTGAGTTGAGCAACATGTCTGTGCTGATGCCTGTCTGCAACACAAGGGCTTTCACTGGGCAGATGTTGCGCTCTTCAAGGTCTTAGCATCTTTATGCCATGAACGGGGAAAAAAGCCAAAACAACAGAAAAGCTTATTTGGAGTGTGTGTCTGATGTCTGCTGACACACGGCTTCAGTTGCAAGCAGTGGGAAAGCATGCTTGACACAGGTGTAGCACCCTGGCCTTACTGCATCTTACAGGCACAAGTCCTCTTTATTTTAATTGTAACTTGCGATTGATTGCGCAAAGGAGTTAGTTTGACTTTTGTTGGTTTTTTTTTTTAATTGCTCTTTGAAGGAGCTCCAAGCTTTTGCTCAGGATAAACAATCAAACTGTTCTGGTGAGTGCTGTGCTTTAAGCCTTTGCACTTGAGTATGGTCATACTGAGGAAGTGAACAGCTCTGCTGATACAGTCCCTGAGCTTGAGACACTCGTAAGTAACAGGGCGGTTAGAAAGTCAGAAAATTAACCTTGTGCCATTAAGGCAACTGTAGGACCAATAAAATGAGCATTTGCAACTCAAAACATGGAATTTCAAAATGCCTGCTGTATCAAGCCAGGCATGACTTGGCAGTAATTGCTGTAGAATATCTAAATTAAGCAATGAGGTTTGTATTGTAACAACTGTTAGGAAAGCCTTTGCAATGCACGTTAATTCCTCCAGGACCCAAATGCACTTTTCCTTTCAAGGCGGAGTTGTGGGCATTCAGATCCTTGCAGATAAGTTACTGAGGCCCTAAATAAGCAAAATGCTTTTAAGCTTATCCTTAAGCACTCTGTTGTTGATGAAGGGGAGACATAAGCTCTTAATTATCTGTGCTGAACAGAGGCTCCTTGAGTATCTTTTACTACTTATACACTGGCTGTGCCCTGAAATGCAGAGCCCGAGAAGCTGCTGCCTTACTCTCTAGCTGCACTTGTCTTCTGTGAATACGCTCACTAACCTCTGAGTAAATGGTGCCTCACGTCTGACTCTTTGTGGGAATTTTGCCTATCCCGAGTGCTTACCAGTTGAGAAGAACAGGCTTAATTCAGCATTAAAGCACTTTTGATAACTGTCCATCTCCTCCAAATCCTGCTGAGCGTGGGATTATGAAATAATCTGAAAGACAAATAGAGGATAAATCGGAGGAGAACTGACTTTGTCCTTTATATGTTCACATCTGTATCATAACCAGGCACGGGTAGATACTTCAGCCCTATCTGTGCAGCCAGCACTTTGGAGTTATCTGCAGGAGGCAGATAAAGAAAGAAAAGAACCCCTGCACCCCACCCCCTCCCCAAAGCAGCAGGCAATCACAGCTGTGCTCAAGAAGGTTTGTGTCAGCAGATCTTACACAGATAAACTCAGAAAGTTTTGTGTCAGCAGCCATAAAAGCTGGTCCATCAGCATTTCTGTTTTATCCCATACACAAAATGCATGTTACTGAACAATTATGCCAAAGGCAGGGAATATTTCTTGATAACTTGGAAATAGTGTCTTCCTATGAGAGCAATTCACATCACGTGCCACAGAAATCTGTGTGGATTTAGATGCAAATCCTCATTGCTGATATTTACTGTAAGATTGCGTTGGGAGCCAAGTCATTTGGTGTTATACTTTGGCCAAGGTAGTCTTGGCTTGATCTATAGGCTGTGGAAATCAGTGATTTCCTCATAATTCTGACAAACTTCCAAGCATGCCCCCAAAAAGCATATTCATTATGAAGGAAGCTCAGTGGTGGTTAGATTTTTGGACACCAAAGTCTTCAGAGGATACGTAAAACACCCGCCAAGTTCAGCGTGCCGTTGGGATCTAGCTGTTATAAAAGGCAGGACAGAGCTGGGGTGAATTTTGAATACAAACTGATTTACTGCTTTAATACATGTTTATTGCTTATCTCAACCACCATTTAACTGTGTTTTGGCTGTCTCCTTTAAGGAAGATGTTTTCATTCCTTCTTTGCCAGAGGTCACAGTTCAGAGTGAATATTTTATCAAATAACTTTGGTGGAGAAATGGAATTGGGTTTTAATTTCAATTTTTATTGAATTGAGCCCCGCTTTTCTCTCCTGTGAATAGGCAACAACTTGCTGCACAGTCCTCATCTCTTGCTTACTGGCAAGAACAAGTTCTTTGAGAAACAAACAAAAAACCCAAGCGAAAAGTCATGCTTGGAGTAGTTAAGGAAGCAGGAGGAGAGGAGCATAAAATCCCCAGACACACGTTGTGGCTTTATGTCTGTCCATGTACAGGAGCTTAACTGACTAATTGCTCCAAGTCTGATTATTTGAAACTAATGCAGACCTCTGTTAGGTGATGGTGATCCAAATCGTCGTGGAAATTGCTGTGATGCTGAGATCCACCTTGCCTACCAATCTGCTGCTGGAGGTGACCACTGCCAGCCACTCAGCTGGCACAACAGATTTTCTAAGGCACCCTCCTCTTCTAAGCAGCCCTCGGTGGTATTTACGATAGATCTGGATTCCTGTGCAAGGCAGGGAAGGGAGTACAAGGACGAGGCTTGCTCAGAAGTGTGGTGTCAGGTGCCAACCTCCAGCCGGGGAAGAGGGGTGAGAGTGGTGTCACCATAACAACTTTAAAAAAACCCCAACAAAAGCTGCTAACAGGAATAATAGACTGTGCCAGCTGTTCTGCAGGAGGCATCCTACCACAGCTGAAGCTAGACTTAAAGGAAAACAGTGTCTACCTAAGAGTGAGCATCAATTTTAACAAAACAATTTTTAACAAATTTTTTAACAATACCAAAGGATGCAAATTAGAAACGTTTTCATGGTGTTGCAGTTTCTATTTCTTTGCCTTTCTTGTTTCCTTTCTCTTTTTCTTTCTTATTCCAACCTTCTCAACCTGAAATCAGGAGACTCTCAGAAAAGAGAGGAAAAGAAAATGAAATAATTATATATGCAGTATTGACTGGGTTTTTTTCCATAGACCTTCTAGTAATAAGCTATTCAAAAAAATACATGAACTTTTTTTTTTCCATAGAATGCCAGGGTGGGAGGGACCTCAAGGATCATCTAATCCAACCTTTTAAGGAAAACTATATAGAGAGTTAAATATATAAAAAGAGCTTATATATATATATATAGTTAATACATATAGTAAACTCTCTATATATAGTTCAAATAAGATGGCCCACCACCCTGTCAAGGTGAGTCTTAAAACTGTCCAATGTAGTGGAATCCACCACTTCCCTTCGGAGATTATGACAATGTCTAATTGTTCTGATGGTGAAAAATTTTCTTCTGGAGTCCAATCGGAATCTCTCCACAAGTAACTTGTACCTTGTCTTTTTGACTCCTTGTAAAAAGGGAGGATCTATCTGCTTGGTAGCCACCTTTTGTGTACTGGTACATGGTAATAAGTTTTCCCCTAAGCTTTCTCTTCTCAAGCCTGAAGAAACCCAGTTTTCTCAGCCTTTCTTCATATATCAGGTCTTCCAGTCATGGCCCTTCTCTGGACCCCCTCCAACTTGCAAACATCTTTTTTTGTATAGTGGGGACCAAAACTGAACACAATACTCGAGGTGTGGTCTGACTAGAGCTGACCAGAGTGGGGTAATGACTTCTTTATCTCTACTGATGATGCCCTTGTTAATGCAACCCAGCATCCTGTTGGCTTTCTTTGCCTCTGCAGCACACTGTTCATTCAGGTTGAGCTTGTTGTCCACCAGGACCCCCAGGTCCCTTTCCACAGGGCTGCTCTCCAGCCAGGTGGATCCCAGTCTGAGCTGCATTCCTGGGTTATGTATTCTCAGGTGCAAGACCCTACACTTGTCTCTGCTGAACTTCATAAGTTTCTGCTAGCCCACTCTTCCTTCCAGCCTTTCCAGGTGTTCCTGGAGGGTGTCTCTACCTTCTGCAGTGTCAGCTTCCCCACTCGTTTTGGTGTCATCTGCAAACTTCATCAGGGTGCTTTTGATCCCAACATCCAAATCACTTATGAAGATGTTAAACAGCGTTGGGCCCAATATTGATGCCTGAGGGACCCCACTTGTGACTGGTTGCCAGTTTGAGAAAGAAATTATCCATGCCAGAAACAATCTGGCATACTTTAAAGCGCAGTGACTATTCTCTAGCTTAATGTATTTTTACCTTTTTTTTTGTATATAGGTTTTATTTCTTTCCAACAAACATAAATTATTGGGGTTTTTTCCCTTCATGATTCTGAGATTCTTTCCATTCATGTCAACGGCAAGTGCAAACACTCTTTTACAGGGCAGCATTGATCTCTTCACGTGGTTTTTGGAGGGAGGTATATGGATGTTATAGCTTTGTCTAACCAGAGAAGCCAAGCCTTTGTGCTTGCAGCTCATTCCAGGACATCTTTTGCCAACATCTTGGGGGTGGTAGAGGAGGGCACTATACGTCTGTGGCAATTTTTCTGGGGAAGGGAATGATGTTGTTTTTTCTGAGGTTAATAAAAGATTTTGTTGTGTTGTTTTTATCAATTTTTAGCCTTATATGCAGGCACAATTCTGTTCATCTCACAAAGTGAAAACAAATGCCCTGAGGACTAACTGCAGATGTTTCTGTATAAGCTAAAGCATAATTCTTTATGATATCATGCCATCTTGAATACTTCCCCACCACCTAGGGACTGAGTTGGTGGTCATGTCCAGTGTTCATCTGTTTTCTCAAAACCTTCACTACAGTAGCACCTTAATACCTCTGATGTGCAGGATACCATACATACCTTCTCTCATGTAGGTTCAGAGTCCTGCTCTGCCCAAGTATGTTTGTAGCTAGCACAGGGTTTTCATTACCTTCCTCATTTGTCTGCATACCTTCCTGCAAGTTGTCTAGAAGCTGAGACGTCCTCTCCGTTCGTTAATGGTATCCACGAAGTGGGTGAAACTGGAGAAGAGAAGATCCTGACAGTTTGTAATCCTGTTGTCTTTCAACAATTCAAATAATTGTAGTGACTCATGAAAAGATAACAAGCACCAGCTGTTTCTCTTTGACTTTGAGAATCAGATGGAAAACCCCCTCCAGTTGCCAAGGAGGGAGGAAAGAAAGGGGATCAGTTGATTCACTTGAAAAGCAGTCACAGTTTCCTCTCTGTCCAGCTGACCTTGGTGTCTTCAGAAACATGTTTTCCTGACACAGAGCTTAAAATGATTTATTTTTTTTTTCAGCTTTAGCCCTTTACACTATTACAACTAATCACAGTGGAAATATTTCTCTTCCTTTCATTATTTTTTATGTGAACATTTATATAGTTATCTAGCTGTTTTGTTTAATTCTTCTCCCTTTAGGCCAAATAAATTTAGTTCTTGTCATCTTACTTTCAAAGTTGTATTTTTAAATAATAAAGTAGTGTTAAATGTAGTTGAAAGCAGTCAATGTAATATGTCTGAGATTTCACAGTAATGTAGGCTTTTTGAGACAATATTGTGTCCATTTTACTAAGACCAGTAATCCAAGATTATGAATTAGTCCCTTGTCAGAAGTTTTTGAACATTTGAAATAATAACTGGCTTTTACAAATAATTCACTGTGTGTTACTGGCATGTACAAGCCTATTGTCAGACTGTGTAAATTCTCCATCCTGTTTTAAGACTAATTACAATGAGAGCTCAAATGTTTAATTTTTAAACACTGAATTAATTCTCCTATTTGTTTGTTAGAACACTGAAATAGCTTGGATATTCTTGTGACATCTAACATGGGACTTTGTGGTGCCTGATGGAAGATGTTGCATATTTCCTCACATCCTGCTCTGGCAATATTAATGCTATTCACTCCTTAGCAGGTAGGACTGGGAAGAAGTCCAGGTTTATCTGTCTTTTCCTGGAGGAACTGGAAGATCTAGGAGATCATGGGATTTGGAGATTCTTAACTCTAAAGCATTTGTTTAAATTGTTAGTAACTAAAAAGTTTAATATACTGAATATATTTGCAAAGCCTCTTACTCTACAATTTGTATTAAAAAATGGCATCCTGCAGTAACCTTTTTAGTGGGAACCCTCTCTTGGAAAAGTAATGTGCATGTCAGCAAACATGTAATGAATAGAATTTGACAGAAATCAGCTCTTAGCTCAATAATACATCACAGCCTATTTGATTTGTTCACTACCATTTTTACACTCAATATTGCTGAGTCATTACCTGGTAGTACATATAGATCTTCTGTTCAGCTCAGATTTGTGGATACTCTGTTGAAATGAAAAGTGGAAATGATGAGGGCTGGAGGTTTATCACTGCTTCCTCTATAAGATCTCGACTACCACTGGTTAAAACTTCCGAGTGCACTTCAAGGCAGACTTACTGAGATGACTGCACCAAGACTGAAAAATATTCTGAAGATGGATCTTTTTAATGGTTTGACCAATAATTTGAGGTTTGTGAACACATACCTTTGGCTTCGAGCACTGGATATTTTAAAGCAAGCTTATAATGAGTGATGGAAATTTACCTTTTCCAGGTGACAACCTAGACACATTGCCAATATACCTAGTTTAAATTTACTAAGCAAGTAAGCAATAAAATAAAGTCTTCAGGGGTATATAAAATGGGGGTTTCTTGGATTTACTGCCAATAGATACATGATAAGTATGATTAAGAGGCACTTTATGCTGACTTTCTAATAACTCTCTGCTAAAATATGTATTTCAGGCAGTTCTGTCAGCTTTATTGTGACTTTTTAATTTTGGTCTAAAGATTTTTATCAGATGTGATTGTTCCCTTTGGGGATTATAAGATGCATAAATTTCTCCAAGATGAGAGAGTTTCTGTGATTCATTTTTTTGGGGCTCTGTTGGTTAAGGTGAAACTCCTTACCAGTGTCTGTGGTGTTGTTTTTTACTCTGAATTCTTTTCTTAAATCTTCAGTTTGATTTAATATTACTTATAGCATAGAAAAAATGTTTCCTTTCTGTATGAGTGCAGGAGGTCTGTATATTGGTTTGAATAAAGGAAGCTTTATTCTTTTCATTGTTGGAAAGAAATTGGGTTTGAATTCCTATAATTTTGTTTATATTATAAATTAGTGATTCACAATCTGATTGTGCTGAAAAAGCTGGGATCTGAAGAGTTCTGTGAAAACCTACTACCCTGAAACTTAATGTATATTGTTTTATCTTCAAGATGAAAGCAATTTAAGATGTAGGTCTTTAAAATAGATTTTCGAATTATGTGCCTCTTGGCCTTGACATAACTGTGGCTTGCTTGTCCAGTATAGGCAACTGCTGCCCTAGGCCTGTCTGGCTTCTTGCTTCTGATCCAAAAGGGCATTGGTACCTCATGACTCCAGTGTCACATTGGCCAACCCTGCGTAGATGTAACTATACACAGAAGACGGCCTCTAACGTCCAGAAAGACGACAGAATAGAAAAATAGAACACTAGATTTTGCCATTTCTTGGAAACAGGTGGATCAAAGGTGATACAGGTTTTAGTTTAATTTCTTCTAAAATGCTTTGGCTTTTCAGTAACAGCCCACAGAAGCAACAAAAATCTCTGGGCTCAGTTCAGATCCTCAAGTGCAGGTGTCCTTTCATTTACTAGATATCCTGTCTGGCCTCCAGCTGCTGCTCCAGAGGTCTGTGAGTTTCTGTTAAATCCTTTGTCCTATCTACCAACCTTGTCTGGGTGTTCTGGTTACAGTGGTGTCTGTGTGGGTCAAGCTGAGTCAATTTGCAGGGTCTTTTAGACTATTGTTTGCCTTTGCTTTTCAGATCAGTCACACCCCCAGATCTCCGTTAGACATGATTAGGTGTCCAGTGCTGGCCAAGATGACTTCACGCCATCCTCTTGGTTCCCAGCTACTTCTCCAAAAGGACACTGGTCTCACAAAAGCCTTGTGTCATATCTCCCAGCCCTGCCTGGACATGTCAGTTACTCCAGAGTGTTTCAGAAGTATTAGACACCGTTTCATCAGGAAGTTGTTGTGAAAGCAGAGAGCCCTGCTCTATCTGTTACCAAACATCCACTGCTGTCCTATTGTGATTTTGCAGAAGAGATTCGTAGGGACAAAAAGGTAGCAGCCCATTCCCTTCAGGAAGCTATCTAGTAAGGGACAGGATTCATATTGCCTGAGGGGCCAAACTCTTAACTAGTCTACAGAGGGAGCCTGTAGATCACTAGCTTAGTGATATAAACACCTTGAAAGGGTTTTGTTCTGAGGAAGTGCCTGAGATAAGTGAGATGATGGTGCCTGCTTCTTCCTCGTGACTGAAGAGGAAACCTAGGTGACTGATTTGAACTGCAGACTCAGAGTGTATGTCTACATGGTATGCTAAAGAAACCACAATCAGACTGCAAGCGTGCACTAAGGCACAGACAAGCGTACTGCCCGGGTAGCCCAGGAACTCAAGCGTCCAGGTTGCTTTGCCTGATGGTGTGTCAGGCACCGTGCTGCAGCAAGCACCTGGGTACTGTCTGTGAGACAGCAGTGTGGGAAGGAGGTGGAATGGGCCATGCTCATGGCCACTTGTGAGAGGACTGTTATCGGGTATCATAGGTATGGCTTTAAGACATTGCCATCAAGGACCTGAAGATAACTATGCAGGTGTACACCAGTCCAAATCCATGCATGGGGAATCCACCATATTGGTAGGGCTGCAGCTCACTGAACCATCCCGACTTTGTTTCAGAAACAACAGTTAATGAGCTTGATGACTATGTGAAGCCATTTTACGTGAAATTCAATGTGGATTAATTGCTTAAATATTTACTCAGTTTTTCAGGTGGGGATAATGGCACATGCCACGTTCCACATTGCTGCTGCTACACTACAGTAGTACTTATGCTCATTAGCCTTAAGGTTAATTGGAGCTTTTCTAGAAGGGTTGCACTAAGCCTGCAATATAGACATAATTCCTTTACAGGGAACTGCTTGTGCTGGTTGAGAAATCCCCAGGGGCAACTGAAGACACCCATTTTCTCCCTATGTGACAGCAGAAGTTCCCTGGGGAAAGTCTCGTGGTTGTTGTCCCTGGGCTGTCTACCCAAGTGCACAAGATTGTTGTCTGAGAGTCCATGACGAACTTCATGGTTGTATGATAGTCTAGAAGCTGACTACTTTTCTTGTTCTCTTTGTCATCTCCTCATCCTATTATAGATATATATACACACACATAGACACAGACATATATATATGCGCACGCACATACTATAATGGGGAATGTGGGAGGCTGTTCTCAGAGTTGTATTTTGGAAAGCTAAAACTAGGCTTTTGGTGTTAAAAATGGTGTATGGTGCCTGGAGTGGTTGTACAGCTTTGCCTCCTCTCCCTGTTTGCTCGGTAACCATGGCTACTGCACTTCCCTTAGTGGAAGCAGATTTCTCAGAGATTCTTTCTTGTAGAATTACTGAGGTAATTACTTTACAAATACCAGCAGAAAGCTTCTGCGATGGAAATCGAGTCTCTTTTACCAGCTTCAGCCCGTTTCCTGGTCTAACTGCTCAACCCATGAACAAAACCTGCCCCTGGTTTGCTCCATGGTCAGCATGGAGCAAACCTGTCACATACCTGTCATCTCTTTACTGGGTTTGGTTGATGAGAGCTCCTGACACCATCTGTTGCTAATCTAAAAAAAATAACCGGTGGTCCATCCTGCCTTCTGCTGACTGTGTCGATGCTCAGCAGGAAATCTTAAAAGATTGATTATCCTGAATTGTTTTCACCAGCTTACTGGAGGTGCAAGTGCTGAATAAGTACATACCTTTTCATAAAAAGCATGCAAGGATTTCAAGCCTCCTGCAGAAGAGATGAGCTAGCAGGGGGAGAATAAATCATCACAGGCACTGTGGTACTGATGATTTGTATTCTTGTAGCACCTATTCCTTAGTTCTGAACAGCCACAAAATAAAAGGCATTCCCCTGCCCCAAGTGATGGATAATCTTGGCATAATAGAAGGAAAATAGCAGGTGGATGTAGATGCATGGGGGAAAAAAGTCAGCCCGGGTATACATGATGCCAGTCTTAGCTTAGTAACTGTCTAACTTCAGTTGAATTTTTGAGGCTTTATGACCTTGGATCATTTCAAAGGAGAGATACAACATAAACATGACTGTCATTGTGCTGTCATAAAAGAAAAGGAAGAACATTTTTTAACATTTCTAGTAAGGAAGGAAAGAGGGTTTTTTGGTGGGTGGGGTTTTTTGTTTGTTTGTTTGTTGTTGAGGGTTTTTTTTTTGTGATATTTGCAATGTGGTTTTTTGTGTGAATAACTCGCTGTAGTTGCCACAACCCATACACTGTCATGAAAGTAAAAACTAGGCAATGATGCTTTTTGGTTTTTTGTTTACTTTTTATGTCTTATAGAACATAGCTGTCAAAAATGTTCTGGCTAGGTCAGAAGGATCCTGCTTGAGACTGATGCCTTTGTGTAGGTGTCTACTGCCCTGCTACTGCTCTATACTCCTGTTTCAGTGCAAGCAGAGGGCATCAGCTAAGTAGTCATCATATATCTACTCCAGGGAGGCAAATCATTTTTAGGCTTCCTGAGATGTATTGCTTAGGTTGTCATTGACTACAGTAGACCTTGTTGGTTAGATTTCCCACTGACTTGTGGAACTTGGAGACACAGCACAGAAGTAAACACTTAACATCTAAATTTCCAGCCAGAGTCTTATCCTGTACTGTCTCTTAAATTGTCCATGCAAACATGTCTGCTGACTGAGATGTCCTCAGGTGTCCTGCTTGGCCAGTAGATGCTGCTTTTAGGGTGCAACTCTACCAGAAGCCCTGTCTCATATCTTGCTATACTGGGCGTCTCTAATTCCCCCGGACATCTCAGATGTTACCAGACACTTCGGCTTGGGCAACTGAAACACATACCCCCCCATCCTACATTGAAGAATTCTGCTCAGAACCTGTGAACATGGTGTACATCTTCATTCAGGTGACCTCAAGCACTGGTGTAAGAGCAGCAGCTGAAAGAATGGCTTCATAACTAGCTCTTGCCTAATGCTGGTGGAATGCTTAGCCTAGATATATGCAAAATTATCACACTAGGGACAGGGAATTGGACATGGGAGTGGAAGAAAGCTGATTTTCACTAGCTGGGCCAAGTAGGCAGAGATCCTACACAGCATCTTCTCAGTTAAACTCTTCAGGTTACCATGGCATTTGCCACAATACCTTGTCAATGCTGTATTCTTGTTCTGAATGCCTTGTCAGGCATGTCACATCAACTGAACACTATCTTTGCACTTTGTACCTGGTGACTCAGCTTGGCAGGGAATAGCTGCAGCAGGAGCTACCCATCAGGCGACAGTGGTGTGGGCATTTCTGTAGCCTGTACTAGTGTCAGCCTGGGTGCAAACTTTCTACCTTGGCAGCAAGAAAACCCATCTGCAGCTGGAGAAGCAGCGGTCAGCTCTGCTGCCAGACTCTGTGGTCTGTGCCCTCACGGCAGGGCTTTGGTGCTTACGTGTGCTTCACGTGTTGTAGAGGAACAGATTTGCACAGGCTGGGAGACAGCATCTCACAGACCTTTGATGATGCCTGACAGGAACGTGAGGTAAATCCTGGGGCCAAGAAACCAAGCGATCCATCCCCAAGTCCCGCACATCCTGCTTGCAGCCCACCAAATTGAAGATACACCACTTTCTCAGTGTTACTCATCTCAGCCACGCTCTCCGTGTTCAATGTTCACATCACTTGGCTGCATTTTGTCTTAATTTAGAGCTAGTTTTGGAGGTGAACAGTGCTGCTCTACTGCCATACGCTATATGACTTTCACAGCAGTGCTTACATGAGCTGAGATCTCAGGTGAGTTACTCAGTCAGGGAAGGTAGGGCTTTCTACAGGGGCATGGCACAAGTCTTCGACTGGAGCCAGTGAATGTTTAATACAAGCAATAAGAGGTTGATTTACAAGGAGAACAGGAGTGATGCTGTTGTTATGAAAAGCAGGCATAAGGAAGGATGTAACTTTTTGTTCACAGCTGAAGCTGTATGATTTTCCCCAAATTGTTTTATCATTTGGCTTTGCTAGCTGTCTCCATTCCTGGAGGAAGTAAATGTTTTCAGTAGAAGAACTCTTGGTTATTTCAGTGTATACCTCCTTTGCAACTGAATGGGAAGGGTTAGAGGATGAAGAAGCAGCATTACATCAGTGTGTGAAACTGTGTTATATGCAGAGATACCCACAGAGGACCAGAATTTTCTGTCTTGTCTTGTTGCCGTGCAGAGAAGCTGCGATTGTTTTAACATCTGAGTGTATTTGAGTGAAAGTTGGAATGCTTTTGAACAAAGATCACAAGGATTGATTTTAAATTTCTTTTTTTTTTTTTTTAAAGAAGATTAGCTACTAAGAGCTGTATGGAATTGTATACCTTCAGTTTTGCATATAGTATGCAAAAATGCAAATGTTGTGTTTCCTTGTGGGACATTCCATTTAGCCTTTCTGATCTTACGCTATCGCAGCAAGTTAGTGCAACAAAGTTTGAATTTTATAGGTGTACAGTTAAAGTTGTTCTATAGAGATTATTTTTTTTTCCTTAATACACCTATTTTACAGAGCAAACAACTAAAGAGATATCTTCCTTCCCAGTATACTTCAAAAAAGGTTCTTTTCTTTTTCTTTCTTTTTTTTTTTTTGATCCTTTGTTATCAGATTTGCTAAAATTTAACTTGGCATAGTCTTCTCAGGAAAACTCAATTTTAAACACTTAGATTAAACTATGAAGGGTTGAAACAGTACTAGTACTTAGGAAAAAAAAAAGTGATTATGGAAACATGCCAAATCTATTTTTTCAATCAGAAATATTAAAGAACAAAGTATGTGAAATACGTAATTTTTTCTTCCTGAGAATCAAAGTGTCCGTTTGTTTACAGGAAGGATAAAGGATTTTGTAACATCCCTGAAAGTATGCAAACACACTGCATGAGGAAGGCATTAAGGCTCGTGAAGCAAGGGAGGTGCTCACAGATAATGTCATACGAAGCAATTCCTGTAATGATAACTTGGAGCAGTAGCTCCAAGGTGTAGTGGTTTGGGTGGGAAGGAGTTATCTTAATTCCTATCAGCCCAGACGGTGGTGTGTTTTGGATTTGTGGCTAAAGCAGTGTTGGCAACACACCGATAGACCATTGAAGAGCAGTGCTTGCACAGCACCAAGGACTTCTCTTTTTCCCAGTCTGCCCCCCAGCAAGTAGGGTGGGGGTGCAAAAGCAGCTGGGAGGGGACACAGCTGAGACAGCTGATACAAATTGACCAAAGGGATGTTCCACACCATATAGCATCATGCTCAGCATTAAAACTGAGGTAGAGAAAGAGGAAGGGAGAGGGGGTAGATTTCTAGTGGCCAGTTTTGTTCTTCCTATTTTCTCTCTCTGTCCCACTAGAGTGGGGGACCGAGCATGCAGCTATGTGGGTGCTTGGCTGCTGACCAGGGTCAACCCACCACAGTCTTTTTGGCACCCAACATGGGGCTCGAGTGGTTCAAGATAGTGACAGATTTGATCAGCATGCGCTAGACTGAGTTTACAGCTGTTACAGCTATTTAGCTGTTACTTGGCAGGCTGGTACTTGCTGTTGCTGGTCCTGCTAATGGCATATTTTCTCCCTTACCTCCTCTATTACTTGCTCCCTTTCTTGCTGTACATTGAATTCCAGGGCTTGTTAATGGCTCCTTTCAGCTTTTGTTGTTTTCTGTATTGTTTATCACTTTGTTTTGCCTTGCCTGGGAAGCCCATGATAAAAATGCTGGCCTTGAGCCTAGCCTGGTACTTGGCCCTTGCATCACTGCCCTCCCAATCTCTGGAGAACCATTTTGTGGAGAAAGCAGCAGTTACACCTTCCTGCTGTCCTTTGGGATCTGCTCTGTGGGGAGAACTACGAATGGCAACTCTCCCTTCTTCCCTGGTGTAGATGTTTCCAGACTTACTGCAATGACCACTCAGTTTCTTGAACATCCCCCTGCAATCAGAGCTCTCATATGGATGTGGGCTCAGAACCTGATTTTATCTTCTTGTAAGCATAGCCAGCTGGTAGAGGAAGAGACATGGGAGTCTATCCCAAGGCAGATGATTCTTGGGTGGCAAGGTGCATGGGAGAATTTAGGCAGCACACTGGTTAGGCTGGGATGAAGTTCACTTTCCTCACTGGGGTTTTGGTCAGTGGCTTAATCAGTGTTAGTAACACACCCAAAACCTACAGCACCAGGTGTTCCCAGGCAGTCTCCCCTCTGAGTACCACTCCAGGTCTGCCTTTTCCAAAGGGTTGATCCAAAATCAATAGAAATTCAGGACTGTCTTTCAGCTGATTTCAATATGCTTCAGGCCTTATGGTAGAGCCCTAATTAGTGATTTTTCTCATCAACTTCTTCTACCATCTCATAATTATAAAAGATTTAACCTAAAGTATTTTCATTTGTATTGGGATGCTGGTAGAGACACTAATACTTCATTATCAGCCGTGCAATATTACTTCTTACTGGGGTAACTGATACACTCAGCTAGGTTGGTAATGCTGGAAATGGTCTTCATGCTTTATTTTCCAGTTTGTATTGTTCTTTTGCAGACATGTTAACTGGTAGGTAATAATGTCATGGTTTGTTTACAACAATTTATGCTTGGATGAGATCCTGATGCTGTACTGATATAAACAAAAACCCCGTGGGCAGTCGTATTATGAATTTACTAGCCATCTCAGATGGATATACTAACTCTGTAGGCTCAGAAGAGTAATTGGTAATCAGCAGGTATTTTGCATCCTCAGATAATTCACTACCTTATGCCTTGTGCAGGACTTGTTTCTGCCTTTGTTTAATGGATGTTTCCTTTGTTTAAATCCTGAGTTTTGGAAAACTAGACTACAGTCCATTTGGTGGTTATTTGTTTCATTCACTTTTGAGTATGCTAATTTAGCTATCTCGTATTCCTAAAATCCCCCAATGGTTAATGGAGCAAGGGACTCTTCCAGGGCCATATTCATCTTACGTTACATTAGCAGGCAGTGCAAACCCATGGCAGACCTGAAGAGCAAAGCAGACACTGTTGAGGACCCAACACCCACACTATAAAAATGTTAAGGTTTGGGGGTTTTTTTCTTCCAAATAGTCCTAATCTACTCTCACAGACTGAATGCCCATTGCATCTGGATTGTATTGGGTACACTCCTGGACTCCATCTTTTGGTTTACTTGATCTAAAAAAAAATGAAGTTCATGTTCTCTTGAGACTGCATGAATGAATAATGTGAACCAAAGCCCAGTCAGTGGAAGGATTGGGAAATTAACTTTAAAAGCTGTCTTCTGATCCAGACTAAAAATCTCATATAGATGTAGCCTCAAAGCACTGAGGTCAGCTGACAGTTCTTAATCTCCTGCTGTGGCAGTCCCCCTCTTTCTTCATTCCCCATAGAGCAAGTCTGTGGAGACACACCAGTTACTTCATTGCAGCAAAGCTGGGTGCTGAGAGTCCCACTGACTTCTATGTGACACCACTGCAGTGCAGAGCTGCCCTCTTGGCTAGACCAAGCTTTGCAAGAGTCCTTTAAACCAGCTGAGCTTGTCAGTCATTCATCAAATGGACAAGCAGAGCAACCTCAGCCTGATTTACAATCAAAATGTGTCTAGGTACTGAAGATGGATCTCTTCTGGGGTAACTTTAGGTACTTTCAGTGTAGATGTCTACATGTAGGTAAGTCAGTTGCTCTCCCTTTATAAAGAAGACAAAGAAAGAGGCATTTCATCAAGCCTGGTTTAAATGTCTGCGTTAGGATTAAATGATTCGTGACCTAACAGTTCAATTTTTTTCTTCACTGACTGTAAGGGGACACTGAGAAACCATTTAGAGACACTCATGCTGTAGATGTCCAAAGGTGCATGAGAAGCCCACTTCTTTCTGTATCTGAGCTGGACTTCACAGATGTACTTGAGGATGCCTCCTAAGGGTTAGCAGGTTTTTTTTTGTCAAACTGAACCATTTGTCTCATTTTTTTGTCATTTTCATAGCTGGTGTGCTAATGATGAGTTCTTTCATAAGTTTTCTTCAGTTCCTGATGTTTTCTGGCTGGGCCTAAATATCTCATAAACATATCAACCATCACTAGTTTTCACCCAATGATATGCTCTCCAATCCCATTCAATCTCAGGACTGCATACAGAGCTACTGATGCTGGAACAGGTTAAATTTTTATCTTGGTAGATGGTTGACAGCATTGATAGCCTGCAGTGTATTAACATAATGAATTATCAAGCCCCTTAAAGGAATAATGAAATGCTGCTTACACCGACTTTCTGCCAAAACCATTCCTTTGTAATGGAAATGAAAGGACACACCAAAGTGGTTAGATACACGTCCCACTGCTGTGTCTGCTCAAACTGATGGTGCTGAAAAGGGCTGTTCCTATTCTATCTTTTTAGCCCTAACATGATGGCTGCTTTATTTTTCATTCTGGCATGCCCTCAGACCTGTCCAGAATTTCCCTCTTTAAGGACAGCTATGAGTGGTGTTAGAGGGTGACTAATTTCATTAAAATGTAATGGAAACATTAATTAGTTTTCATCTGGAGCAGAACAGGGAGATGATCATTGCATTCTAGAAACTGGAAACACCTGCATGAGGGTGAACTGTTTGTGTCAGAGTTTCATCCAGCTCCTTTAAAATACATCCAGAACACTCAATATTGTTACTCATGCATGGCTGGCAGTCATTATTTTGTTTTCATCCCGATTGCTTTGAAGTATTCATTTAATGTGCACAAACACGAATCATGGGGGTTTTTCTCCCATGTTCCTTGCAATGTTGACATTATCTCCTGATCTTAACTTGTAGTGTCCCACTACAAAGAAACACCACCACAAAGCACCGCAGGCCAGGAAATGCCATCGCTTTAATGTTAAGAAAAACAATTGGGTTTTGTTCTTTTTAACATCGATTTCAAGAATAAAAATTGCCTCTGGTTTGTTTACCAAACTGTGGTGGATGAGTGTGGGGATTTTTTTAGACTATGGTAATGATCAATACCCAGCTCCAAGCCTGGTGTCACTGGCAGAATTTAGAGTGTTTTGATCAGTTTACACAACACCAGGCCTGCTGGCAACAGACAGGGCACCCCTGTCTCAAAAGGAGGAAAGGTTCTTTATACAGGAGTTAACAGGGCTCGTTGAAAAAGCTTTAAACTAGATTTGGAAGAGGGAAGGGGATAAAACCAGGTGCACTAGAGATAAGCCTGGGGGCAGCACACCAGTGCTTGAGGGACAGTGTGCTAGTGAGGTCCTGCCATCTTGGTGGAGGCAGAAGATGGAGATCCATGTGGCAGCAAAGACACAAGGGTTATTGATGTGTTAGAAACCATGGAAGCACGTGGGAATGGTCACACAGGAATTAGGGCTTCTCCCCTCCAGAAGGCGACAGGACCAATAGCCCAGCTGAAGTGCATCTACACCAGTGCACACAGCATGGACAACAAACAGGAGGAGCTGGAAGCTGTTGCACAGCAGGAAAGCTATGATATAGTTGCAATAGTGGGAAGACTCACTAACTGGAGTGCTACAATGGATGGCTATAAACCCTGCAGAAGGGATAGGCAAGGAAGAAGAGGTGGTGGATTAGTGATGGGATAGCCCTGTGTGTTAGGGAGTATTTTGATTGTCTAGAGCTTAATGATAGTGGTGATAGGGTTGAATGTTTACGGGTAGGAATTGGAGGGAAGGCCAACAACACTGATGTCATGGCGGGAGTCTGTTACAGACCACCCAAGCAGGATCAAGAGGCAGACAAAATACTCTATACGTAGCTGGGAGAAATCTTACAATTGCTAGCCCTTGTTCTCGTGAGGGACTTCAATTTATCAGATGTCTGTTGGAGATATGATATAGCAGAAAGGAAACAGCCCAGGAGGTTCCTGTAGTGTGTGGAAGACAAATTCCTGACACAGTTGGTGAGTGAGCCAACTAGGAAAGGCTCCCTGCTAGACCTGTTGTTCATGAATAAAGATGGACTTGTGGGAGATGTGATGGTTGGAGGCTGTCTTGGGCATAGCAATCACAAAATGATAGTTTTCAATTGTTGGAGAAGTAAGGAGGGGGGTTTGGAGGAATTGCTACCTTAGGCTTCTGTAGGGCAGACTTTGGCCTGTTCAGGAGACTGGGTGAAGGACTCCCTTGGGAAGCAGTCCTGAAGGGCAGAGGAGTCCAGGAAAGCTGGACATTCTTCAAGAAGGAAGTCTTAAAGGCACAGGAGCAGGTCATCATGGTGTGCCAAAAGACGAGCCAGCGAGGAAGACCAGTCTGGCTGAACAGAGAGCTTTGGCAGGAACTCAGGAAAAACAGGAGAGTTTTTGATCTTTGGAAGAAGAGGCAGGCAACTCAGGAGGACTGTGAGGATGTAGTGAGGCTATGCAGGGAGAAAACTGGAAGAGCTAAAACCCAACTAGAACTTAATCTGGCTATCGTCATAGAAGACAATAAAAACTGTTTCTTTAAATACATTAGCAACAAAAGGAGAACTAAGAAGAATCTCCATCCTTTATTGGATGCAAGGAGGGACATAGTGACCAAGGATGAGGAAAAGGCTGAAGTCCTGAATGCCTTCTTTGCCTCAGTCTTTAATCATAAGTCCAGCTATCCTCGGGGTACCTGAGCTGGAAGACGGGGACAGGGAGTAGAAAGAAGCCCCCATAAACCAAGGGGAAATGGTCAATGACCTGCTACACCACTTAGACACACACAGAGGTCTATGG
>WUAM01000131.1:1562176-1573342 GCA_024336885.1 Actenoides hombroni
GAGGATCCAGACAACTACAGGACTGTCAGTCCAACCTCAGTGCCAAGGAAGGTTATGGAGCAGATCATCTTGAGTGCTTAGGAACATGGTTTGGTGGTGGACTTGGCAGTGCTGGGTTAACAGTTGGATTCAATGATCTTAAAGGTCTTTTCCAACCTAAATTGTTCTATCGTGAAACAAGTATATTGTTTAATTGCTCTTATCCTCTTGGTACAGATACTCCTGTCCTCTGAATAAGCCAAGTTTACCCAGAAAGGAAGCTGCTCCTTGCTTGCCATCCCTGGCCTGAATCAGTCCTTTGCTTTCTTGGCTGTCCTGAGTTCTTCCTGCTGAGTCTGGATTTGGCTGTGCTCTTTTGCCCGTGTCCTGGTTTGTGTTTTGCTTTGTAATAACCTTTGTTTGACAGTGAAATTTAACAGCTTTATCCACTGTTATTTCTGATTTTATCTGTAATTATGGTGACAAGGTGGGACTTTTTTAGTTTTGTTTTTAGTGTTGTGTTAACAATGCCATTGATTAACATGTTTAATTTGCACTCCCTTGTTCATTTCCAAATCCTGGAATTTCCTGGGTCACCTAGGTTGGTTTTTTTTGGTCAGATTGACTCCTTCCAAAGCTGTCTGCAAGCAGACTCCAGGATATGATATACAGAAGGAGGACAAAGCACTCATTGTGTTTTAGCACACTGCCACCAAGATTTTGCTGGCCCACTTAATCACATGCAAAAGGACAGTGATGTGCTTAATCACTCATCTCTTTATTCAAGACAGAAGCGAGCCCATTTGGATGCCACCGTTTCATTCAGCCTGGTCAAACACTGTTGTGAAAGAATAGCAATGTCTCTCCCAAGCACATCAAAGGCTGCCTACAGGTTTGGTGGTGGACTTGGACTTGGACACCTCCAGCTGCCAGGTGGCTTCACGCTGTAACATGGCATGTTCCAAACTGAAATGGGCTAATTCTGGAATACTGCACATGCTCATTATGTTCAGATAATTTTGGTTGCTGCATCAGATTCCTAAAATGAACATTTATTACCATTATTTGTTAACACATGTCTCAGATTCTCCATATCAGGAAAAGATCTTTCCTATATCTTGTTAGCTCTCCAGTGTGACTAGAAGCAGAATTTCATCTCTTTAAATTTACCATCTTGCATGCTCTATTGAGATGCTTAATACTGTGGAGATACAGAGGGAGAGGCTTTTACAGGCTCTACTAACATGTCTTCTTCAAAGCAGAACAATAAAATAGCATTATGATGAGGCTGTCCCATGGTGATCTAAGGAAGCCTGCGATAGAGAATATTACAGAGACGAGTAAGATAAAAAAATCACCCCTTTCATTCCAGAATCAGTGCGCACCAGCTATTTAGGGTTCTCTCTGAAGCTCACATTATGTGAAGTATAACATGCTTCAGTCCCATCTCAGATTAGGTTCACAGCACTAACTATGGGCCATTTCTTGCTCCTCATCATTCCAAAGTAGTTTAATTCTTTCAGAGTGCAGTCTTCTCCCTCCAGCCTGCCCACCTTGAAGTCACCCAGAGGTTGGTAGGCATGGGGAAGGGTCACTCTGAGGTGCCATAAAAGAGTAACAGGGAAGCCTGATGCAGAAGACAACTCTGCCCCAGTGCAGCTGGGGAGCTGGAACTGTGTTTTAATGCTGTGCTGAATAGTTTAACTAAGTGAAACAGCCCAAATGGTTGCAAAAATCACTGGGCCTGTGAAAAGTAAATGAAAAGCATTATTTTTGGTGGGTTCTGTTTTTGGTTGTGTTTGTTTGCTTGCTTTTATATCTCAGTCAATGCCTGTTTGCCTTAACGACAGGCTAAAAGTCCTGTGGAGCATCTATAACCTAATAGAAAATGGCTTCCCTTATGAACTTCTTGCCCAGTTAGTGTATGTATGTAGGTTTTCTACAGATGACATACAAAGCATGATATGGTAAAGGATAAAAAACAGGTGGTAACAGAATCACTGCCTGCAGTTGTTCCACTTCTGTTATTTGGCCTTGTGCCAGCCTCTGACTGGAACTAACTGCTGACGAGTTTGTCAGAGATCAATGATTTTAGGTATTTTCAAATTATCCTTGATGAGCTGTATGAAATCCACAATCACAGGATCACAGAATGTTAAGGGTTGGAAGTGACCTCAAAAGATCACCTAGTCCAACCCCCCTGCCAGAGCAGGATCACCTAGAGAAGGTCACACAGGAACTCATCCAGGTGGGTTTTAAATGTCTCCAGAGAAGGAGACTCCACAACCCCTCGGGGCAGACTGTACCAGAGCTCTGTGACCCTCACAGTGAAAAGGTGTTTCCTTATATTTCTGTGGAACCTCTTATGCTCCAGCTTACACCCATTGCCCCTTGTCTTATCACTGGGCATAACAGAGAAGAGCCTGGCTCCATCCTCCTGACACTCGCCCTTTACGTACAATCATCCACCCAAAAGCACACTACAGAACTGCACAAATGTATGTCATTTAAAAGGGACTTTTTTTACTTGTAGGGACCCTGTGAGTCCCATGGGTCACGTCAATGTCGACGTCAATTAGATCTTTGAAATAGCTGTGCTGCACCGTCCCAACTCCATACATTTACATGCTCACATACAAAAACTCTATTAAGAAAGAAGCAGAGTCTCTGGTCTTGAAATAAAGGTTTGCTGGCAGTATCTTTTACAGGGACAGCATGAGCTCCTAGTCTAGTCAAAATGAAGTATTACTGCCTTTGCATGCTTCTCTTCCAGCTGGAAGAGGTGGGCCAAATTTGCGATGGCTATATGTTGGTACTGCTGGACTGCACTCCCAGGGGATGCCACAGCTTTATGCCACTTTAAAGTCATGCCCTTTGACGCAAGCAGAGCAGAAAAGGATTCGTTATTGCCTCCTCATTATGGATAGGGAATGGGGTCTGCACAATTTCTGCCATGTTTAGGTGAGGAAATAAAGCACAACATAGTGATATATCAGGGTTGTATGAAGCTATGATCTCCTTACACCCTTTCATACTTCTCTGTTGCTCATAGAACCAAAGACTGTCTATTCTTTCAAAAACCATGGAGGAGGCAATTTTATTTTTAATTTCCTTATCTATGTGATCTTATGCATAAGAAATTCAATAGGATGTGGAAGGAAAGTCAAAGCCCTGCCTCTTCCTAAAGAGATTTGAATTCTGAGTTCTAGATACCTGGCAACGGATACTCTGAAACAAGGGTCCTCTCAGTCTCTCACTGGAAGTGTATTATGTATGACCTGATTACAGATATTCCTCATGCCAAGGAAAGGGATACTCACCATCAATTTGGTTGGGTTCCCTCACCTTTTCCTATGGGAAGTTGGGTATTCTATTCAAAATTCAGTAGCTTCAGAAAACCTCAAGTGTGGGACTGGGTAATGTCATGTAATTTTTGCAATGTGAAAGTCCCATGTCTGAACTTGCGTTTGGCTAGACCTTGGCTTCCTTCATAATCAGTAGATACGAACAACTCTTTAGTGATTTAGCTTACATATTTAAAATGCCTGTCTTAGGATGACATGGAGGTGCTTGGTTTTCTCCATTAACTACACAAGGACTGCTGTGTGATTAGCTCAGGGCTAGGCATCTACAGGTTAGATGCCTCAGGGCATATAAATCCCCCAAATGAGAAGCCTGCTCAGGCTCAAGGAGGATGTCAGTCTGTGTGTCTAGTTAATGTCCCAGAGAAGACTATCACACATTTCTGAGGGATTTGGACCTACTCTGAGTACACTAGTAAGTAAAATCCTACATCTGGCAGAAGTAGAAAGTGTCTGGTTTAGGGATTCTGGAGTTCAAGACAGGAAATACTGTGTGCTGTCAGATCAGAACAGTCCATGTACACGTTCATTGGCAAAGTCATAGTAGTACACACTTTCCCAACAGGAACAGGGATGCTCAGGGAGATTAGAGGCAGGATCAAGTTTGTAACAAAACACCTGAATTTAGTTGTTTGCACATAGATGTATGCCTACAGGCTAACTAGGGGTGTAAGCGTCCATTGGATAAATGGAGCTTTGATCAATACAGTCCATGCAGCTTTCAAAGTGATTGAACCAACCAGCCAGTTACATAGAGGCATAGCTGGCCTAGGCCACTGTGTGATAACAATACACTTAGTAGGTGTCATTCCCTCGGAGATTCCTAGAGTATCCAAGACACCTGCATGGGGTTGGCAGCTAGCAAGCCTGTGGAATACCAGTGTGCTCCTGCAGTAGCAGATGGATACACTAAGGGATCTCCAAGGGCACTTGGATGCCTACATTTTGGCTTATGAATCACACTCTCAGTTTGTCTTTTGGGGAGAAGATCCTTTTTCTAGGTTCCACTGCCAGATTTACTAGCTTGCTTGGTGCAACCCAGGAGCACTTCAGTAAAACTTAATGGCATCACCTAATCCTGTGTGAATTTCTGGCAAGGAAATGTCATTTCTTAGCAGTGGTGTCAGGCAGCTGACCTGCCGATGCACCACAGGCAATCCCCACTGCCGGAAAGCTGAACATGCTAACACAGGCAGCTGGTTTCAGTCTGTCACAAGGGTGCTGAAGGACCAAAGCTATAAATAAAGGGTTGCTGCACAGCAGCTCATTTAGACCATGTTGCATCCTACAACTGGATTCATTTTTTTTCAAGAAACTGGCTGCAGTCTTCTACTGTGTTTGAAAGGCCAGTCTGGGAGGAAACTGAGCAGAATCTTAGCAGCTTAAAGACTAGGCTGAGACTACTTTTCTGACCACCTAGACAGACCATCTTAAGGCAATACATTCCTTTATTAATTTGTTCAGGGCTTGCCTTGGCTGTGACCTTTTTCAGAGCTCTAGTATAAAAGTCTCAAATAAATAGAGCTTTAGTTAACATCTTCAGGGTTGTAATCATAACCCACCAACAAATGGAAGAACTTCCACTGGCTTTAGTGAGCTTAATACACCCATCTATAATATCTAGCATGATCTATGTGAACTCTTTTCTTGTCTGCAAATTAATTTCAGATTTCAATAGAAACAAATTTAGGCAAATACACAACCTGACTTCAGAGTTTCCAGTTAGTTAATCATTTCCAATGACATTCACTAGAGGAAAATAATGGAGAATTTTATAAATTAGATTCATCTTCTATAGATACATCATCAGGCTTGGCATTTAGCAATCTAGGGCATTACTGAACTAAAGAAGAGAGTTAAAATTCACCATAGTCAGATATTCATTGAAAATGCCCAGTTGCTTTCAAAACTAAGCCAACAAGGTAACAAAGCCCATTAAAATACCAGTCAGCTACAGCTATCACATACAAAACATTGTCATACCCATCTAACTTTGTACACTTGCCCAGATAGATGTTGATGATCAAATATATTTGGACTCTTGTCTGAATGTATGTTAATAATACTGTAAGTCCCAGATATTTCTGTTGCATTGTTGCCTTTCTGCATTTCTAAAATCTACCTTTCTATATTTCAGTATCCACTATGAATCACTTTACATTATCTCAACTAAGTGCCCTTTTAACAACGTTATTTATTTTGCCCTCTTCTGCCATTTATCAAAGTTGTTCTGTAGTCTTTTTATATCTTCTAAGGATGTATAATCCCTCCCAGTTTTATATCACCTAAATATTAGGTTGGTAAGACTCTCCACAGTTGTTAATTGACCTTTCTGATATCCCGTTCAAAACATCCTCCCAAGATAATGATGAGGTATTACAACTACCTCATATTTAATTTTAAATAAAACTTTAGAGTTATCACACTGATATGCATGCAGCATTAGCTTTCAGAAAGTGAGGTGGTGTCCATTTTGAAGTCCTTACAAAACCATGTCCTCATGAAAGATATTTTTTTTTTTTTAACTAATCTGTGCTGTTTAAAATGTATATAAATTTATATAACCAGAAGTCAAATGCTCATTTTGTTTATAAGCTTTCTGAAAGTCTACACATGATGTGTAGTGGTTTGCAGTTCCCTAGGTCTTCTACTGTTCTTCACAAATGGGTAGGGTAAGAACACCTCTGGCCTGTGTTGTGCAGAAGTCAGCTGTCCTGGTTTGAGTGAGAACAGAATTAATTCTATTCTGTAATTTTACTTTTCAGCTCAGTTCTTTTAACTAACTGCACTGTCTGAAGTTAGCAGCCTGTTCTCACAGGCAGTGTCTGCTTCTAGCAGTGATAACACCCCATGGTTAGAGTTACTACCAAGGATTGGTGTGCAGACCAGGGCCACTGCTGGATCTTGTGTACCACATTGAGGTGTGCAGAAAAGTGAAAGTCTGTGCCTGCAGGGAGGAGTGGACAGGACAGGTGACCCTGAACTGTGACATCAGCCTGTTTATTTGAAACAGGTCCTCCTTTAGCACGTAGGCATCTTCTGTTGTAGTGGAATACTTTGGTGAAGTGCCAAAATTCACCAACTTCTCAAAAATGACTACCAGTTACCTCTGTGAGATAAGTGAAATTAATTAATTCTATATTTTTAATTAAGCTATGTCTTTTGGGGTTCTTTTCAAATTCTCAGTGCCACCCTAAGAAGCTATGTAAGGTGCTAGATCCTTTTCATGAATCTTGACTGCCTCTAGCTCACAACCAGAACGAACCATAAGGTGCAACTGTGAAAAGAAGACATTGTCCACAGGAAAAATGCACATGCCTGTCAAAGTGCAGATCTGCCCCACCACATGCAAAGCTTCGAATAATCTTATCTCAGAAGGTCCAACCCATGTCCTTCTGGGAAGCTGAGAGGTGGTTGCAAGGAACTGATGACAAAAATAGCAGATGATTCTTCCAGGGAGGAACTCTTTGTTCCTCATTCAGCTGCACAAGAGTGCAGCCAGGTCTCAACAGGCACAAAGCAGATGCCCCATAGCTGTTTAACTGGTGATTCTTGATGGATGTTGATCTACATAAAAGCTATTTAATCTTGCTTTCCTGAGCAAACTCACTTAGCAACTAGCCACTGCCTGATGGTAAGCTAAAGGATGAAAACTAATCGCATGAGAGCTGACTCTAGCTAAAACTGAAGTTACTTGTATGGGTATTTGCAACATTTTGAAGGTTTGCGTCATTGGTGCCATTGCCTTTTTTTTTAAGTGCCATACAAACAATCAGTCAATTCAGTTTCTAATTTGAGAGTTCTTCTAGCCTGCTTCCTGATAATAAGCTCCTTTATAGCAGTGAATAATGCATCACAACATCTCTGGTTGGCTAAGAAAACCTTTATCACCCTGGGAATCCACCACCAGTCAATGAGGCTTCAGTCAGTCTCATTTCTGTCACTTCGTGCGTAGATTGCAAGCAATATGGCACACCTAGTTATCGAACCGTAAGACACTCCAAAAATGTATCTCAGTACTTCAGAACACTCCATCACATCTCATCAGCGTCTGAGATACAGGTCCTTTAAAAATCCTTCTAAAGCTCTGTGGTAAGATTTGTCTGACAGCTTTGCTCCTCAGTTAGAACTGAGCTTTCTATAATAAGGTGCAGTTATCTGCACAAGAGGTGGAGTTTTCTGGAAGGAAGATCTTTAGTTTGTGGGATTAATTGCCATGCAAACTAGATATCATCAGAACCTTTACCTGATTTTTGATGCATGCACAAGGCATGCTTTTGAGGCTCACTGTTCCTAGTATAAACACAGTCAATGTGAGTATTGACAAAAGCTGTAGCAGGGGAGGAGAAGCAGATCTGCTCTAGGACCAGATGATGTTGGTCAATGGAAGTCAGCATGCAGTCAAGATAAATGGGCTCCAGACATTAGAATTTCTTAAGACAGTTCCTTCAAAGTACACCAACGGCATGAGAGGAGATACTGTGGAAGCAGGAAACAAATCTGCCTTTCCTCTAAGTAAGGCCAAAGAAGAGGGAACTCTCCAAAAATGTGAGACCCAAGCATGAGTTTTATAAAAGATTAGTTCCCCCAACTGCAGCTCTAGCATCCAGTCTTACTTGCCCTCTAATAACTTCTCTCGTGCCTTCTTGATGGCAACTTTTTATTCCACTGTCCACTGGCAAGAGCAAGGCTAAACCCATGCATTCCTGTATATCACATTTCACAGAAGTTCCAGTAGAGGTTGAAAATCTACAGGAAAAGGTCACAAGGATGGTGGGAGGAATGCCAAGGCTACATCTTCGAAGAAGAACAATAGGTATTGAAGTGACAGAGGTCTATGAAATTGTGAATAACATGAACACAAATAGGGAACAGTCATACTCTGATTCTCATTAAAAAATACTAACCAGCAGCAAATAAAATTGTAATGCTTTATATTCTAAAATATATGGTAGATAACATGTACTTAAACTATGTAACACTGTTTCACTATGTAACAGAGGTCAAAAGTGTATGTAAATGGTATAAGAACAGGTTCATTGATGGCTATTAAAATGAAGACTCACGTGCAACCTTTTGCACTGGAGGTTTCTAAAGCTTTGATTTTTCATAAGCTGGCAAGCTTATGAAAAGCATACGTCAGGATAAAGACTGTTAAGTAAATGTCCCATTTCTTAAATCCTTTGGTAAGTATCCCTAAAGGACCATTTCCAGCACTGGATGAGTGGGCAAGATTGACTGATTCTGGTATGATCATTCCTTTGTCCCAAGCATTATTGTGGAATGGGGACCACCTCCAGTACTCTGTGTATGTGTGTGTGTGTGTGTGTGTGCAGAGTGTTGGGGTGGCAGTCTTGGCTGGGACCACCAGGTTTGATCTTGGACTGAGTGGGAGTACCTGGTCCTGAGGAGGGCAGCAGCTGGCATCATGATGACTAAGGGCTGGAACACCTCTCCTAGGAGGACAGGCTGAGGGAGTTGGGGTTGTTTGGGCTGGAGAAGAGTCCAGAGAGACCTTATAGTAGCCTTCCAGTACCTGAAGGGGGCCTACAAGAAAGGTGGAGTGGGACTGTTTACAAGGGCATGTAGCAAAAGGACAAGGGGCTATGATTTTAAACTAGAGAAGGGTAGATTTAGATTGGACATTAGGAAGATGTTCTTTACTATGAGGGTGGTGGAACACTGGAATGGGTTGCCCAGGGAGGTGGTGGATGCCCTATCCCTGGAGACATTCCAGGTCAGGCTTGATGGGGCTCTGAGCAACCTGATCAGGTTGAGGATGTCCCTGCTTACTGCAGGGGGGTTGGACTAGATGACCTTTGGAGGTTCCTTCCAACCCAAATCATTTTATGCTTCTATGATAAGGGGTGTTGGAAAGGCTGAACAAGCTTCGTTAATCTCCACAAAGAGCAGAGGAGGAGAAATGTCTTGGCCAAGGCAGGGGATGGAGGGGGAGGCAGAGGCATGGGCAGCTGAGGGACAGGCTCATAGCTCAGCCATCCAGCTGTGGCTGCATCTAGGTGAGCTGCAGCTGCAAACAAGCTTGCCTGAAACAAGACCAAACAATCAGGGCATTCCCAGTAATTTCCTGTCCTGGGTGTCAGTGTCTGTAGCTCAAACACTTCACAGAAACGTGAAGGCTGGTTATGCTTGAGGGTGATATGAACATGTCTAAGCGTGATGCTGTGGGAACTTGAGTTAAAATGATCTTTTGGTTTAGAGAGAACTGGGAAACAAGAATATATAGATGATATCATCTCTACACTGACTATCCTGACATCCAGTTAAAATGTTGGTGCCTGCACTCGGAGAGGATGCTAAAACATTGAAGCAGCAACAGAAAAAAAAGGCACAAAAATGAGTGGATTGGGGAAGATAATTTATGGCAAGAGACTGAAGAAGCTCTACCTGTTTAGTTTATGAAGGACTGAGATGACTTGATGATTGTGCACATATTTAGGAGCAGTCAATATACCAGACACTGCAGAAATCCGTGAATGTGAACTGAAGCCTGAGAAGTCTGGTTAGAGACAACACATTTTTAATCATGAGGGTGAGAGCAGCCAATAGCACAACATGGTAAGCCTTCAGCTCATCAAGTCTTCACTCCAGGCAATGTTTCTGTCCAAAAGGCATGCTCTAGCCAAATACAAAATTCACTGCCAGTGCCCCTGCCAAATCCATCCTTGAATGTCGTGTCATTTTTATCCCCAAAGTCTCAGGGGTTTTAGGAGCAGCTGAAACTGTCTGGGTACACGCTATTACCCCCTTCATTCCCATCTTCTCTGTCACCTGTATATTCCTTGAGGTCCACCTGACTGCAAACCTTCCCATGTCTAGTGGACAACCCATGCTTGCGTACTGCTGGTAACGAGACCGCCTCTGTCACCACATAAGCGTCTTCCTCACAGACCACTGACTGTTCTGGGGCAGCTGCTATCCACACTCTTGGTAAACATGTGCACCCACTTGCTTTTCTCATAACCGTTTAGGCGACACCGAGGTCTCCTCCAAGAGGAGGAATCCCTCCGGGGTGAATCTCCTCGGAGGGGACATCTCCGCTCTCTCGGGAGGTTTCCGCAGGGCTGCCCCAGCCCCGCGGCACCGACTCCTAGTGACACAGGAGCACGGCGGCCGGGCGAGCGGTGCCCGGGGCGGCGACGGGTGGTGCGGGGACACCCCGCTCGCCTCCGCGGTGCCGTTGCCCGGTACCGTTCGTGCCCGGTACCAGGGCTGGGCTCACCGGGCGGCGCGGGGAGCGCGGGCGTGACTTCCGCGGAAATCCCGGAGCCTCCAGCTCCGCCCTCCGCGTGTCCGTGGGCTGGGGCCGGGCGGGGGAGCGGCCCCGGCCAGCGCCGCCGCCCCGCCCCGCCATGCCGCAGCCGTAGGCAGCCCGCGGCCGCGCCCAGCCCTCGGCCTCCGCTGCCTCCGGGCGGCGCGGCGGCGGCGCGCCCGGCTCTGCCCTGCCCGATGGGCAGCCTGCTGAGCGGGGTCAGCTTCAAGGAGCCCACCACGGTGGAGGACTGCGACTCCACCTGGGAGACCGACTCGGAGCCTGAAGCGGCGGAGCCCGGAGGGGAACCGCGGCGGCAGGAGGGGGTGTGCACCGCCGCGGGAGGCGGGGAAGAGCCGGCCGAGCTGCCCGCGGCAGACTGCCGGCCCCAGGAGTCCCCGTCGCCCCCGTCCCCGCCGCCGGAGGAAGGGGAGCGGGCAGAGGCGGACGCCGCCAGCCCCGAGCAGGTACCGCCAGCGCCGGGCGCGCCTCTCCTCGCCCTGTCCGTGGGCCCGGCGGCCGAGCCGCGGCGGGCCGGGAGGAGCGGCCGCT